>JARQZK010003231.1:0-23835 GCA_030704885.1 Cynegetis impunctata | reverse complement strand
TATATATATATATATATATATATATATATATATATATATATATATATATATATATATATATATATATTTAGAATTGCTCGTTTAAATATAAAAATTATTGTCATCTTCATCCATGAAATTCCAGTCACCATAAATATTTATCGTAAATCACCGTTTGTTTTAGTTCAAACAATAGGTACCACCAATGAATCGAAAATCATCAATACCAAGCGCTCAGTTATTACGATATTTTTTTTCGATGATTCCTACGAGCTAAGACGACAATAGATCGTGAGAACGAACGCATTTTCTACGATGTCCCACAATTATTGTTTCTATCGAACGCACGTAATCAGGAAACGCTCGAAGTAGGAATGTTGGACGCGATTTTCGGGGAATTTTTACGAAGGAAACGGAAACTATACCGGTAGTTTTGTCGTTTTCACAAACGTAGAGGATATACGTTCGTGCTCCGAACGAATTCGATACTCGATATAATATATGAACTCGTATTTTTCGTTTTTTATTATTGTTTTCGTTAAGAGTGAAGAGTCCGGCTCAAGAATTTGTTTAATGTGTAGATGACCTTAGTAGTAAGGCACATATAAAAGATTAAAGAAGAAGAAGAAGTGACACCGGAAGACGCCTGGCGGGAATAACAAACTAATCTATGATCAAGGTTAAAAATGATTAAATTACTAAAATGGTTAGTAAAAAATAGGGATTGGTGGTAGAAGGGTGAAAATTCGAGGTTATATGTATTTTTTATACAATGAAAAAAATAGAAATAAAAAATTTTGTCCGAAAAAAATGGTGAACCACCCTGATCACGTAGGGGCATGAAAAATGAATTACGGACGATTACCAGACTTTAGGGTCTAGTAACGCACGTGGTGCATAAAAGATTTTATTTTTCACGAAAAAATTATTTTACTATAATGAAAAATCGATTTTAAAATCGGTTCATTGCTCCTATACTTTCCATTTTCCTTCTCATAGTAGGCATGTCATTTGTTGATATTTTGACGTTTGTGAATATTTTTGTCATCATATTTAGTGAATGTCATTGCTGCTTTCTCTGTGTAGTCTTATAGAAATAATGTATATGAATATGAATTTACCCGAGAATTGCAAGACATGGGGCCTGGGGGTGTCTTCCTGGTTGAGCGTCGCTTGCGAAAATTAACTTTTTCAAATTTATTTCTAATGCTAGTTTCAACCAGTTTTTTGTATAAGTTTGTTTATCGACCTGCTCAAATTTTTATTGGGCAATATGCGCTCAGTAAGGGAAGCAATAAAAATTGGATAAACTCTTTCAGGCACAACCTCTGTCGTTGAGAGGTCGTTCAGAGTCAATACATGGCGGAGAATAAGTACCTTGAAAAAATATGTTTATATTTTAAGTTTGTTCTGTGGTTTTGTATTTTTATCGATAACATGTTTTGATATTTTATATTTTTTGAAAAATAGATATAGGATTTTGATTTTGTTGTAATTTAAATTATTTTTCTCAATCCAGGGGGGCAAATGCCCTTTTTGCCGGCGCCCATGTATATATATATATATATAATCTCAAGTACTAGGACATTTATTTGAAACTAATCAAACAAACCTCCTAGCGGAGCTGGTTATACGAGTTCACGAAACATCGAAATGCCTCCATATACCTTGGACGGTGTATGTTAGAAACATTAAGTTGTTTATCACAATCAATGGAAATGATAGACAGTCTGTTTCGCCCTTATTTGGGGCTCATCAGTATCATCCATCCATCGAAACTGATAACCAACCAAATATTTCTAACGGCCTTATATTTTCCTTCAAGTGACTATATGGCATATGAATATGACACAGCGCCACCAGTCGGAAACAAATGAACCACATCTTACAGATAAATGAAAACATTTCGGCAACGTGAACTCGTACGTCCTGACACCCGAAGGTGGTTACTATATTCGCTAAGCAAGAGTAAAGTTGCCACATCAAATCGATGTAATGCAACATTTACACACCGCCATCACTTTCGATGGATGGATGATACTGATGAGCCCCAAATAAGGGCGAAACAGACTGTCTATCATTTCCATTGATTGTGATAAACAACTTAATGTTTCTAACATACACCGTCCAACGTATATGGAGGCATTTCGATGTTTCGTGAACTCGTATAACCAGCTCCGCTAGGAGGTTTGTTTGATTAGTTTCAAATAAATGTCCTAGTACTTGATTTTATTGCCACGAACGTGTTTCGATAAAACGAAGAATTCTGTTTTCTATATACATATATATATATATATATATATATATATATATATATATATATATATATATATATATATATATATATATATATATATATATACGAGGGCTATCCAGAAAGTAGATTACGTTTTGGAATAGCGATGTACGAGCTTGGAAATTCCTTCGTAGAAAAATTCGGCCGCCTGCGCCTTCAACCACTTCGTTACCTCTTCTTGCAGCTGTGCGTCGTCATCAAAACGCTGCATAGCCAGCCACTTCTTCATTGCTCAAAGAAAGTTCCGTCATTGTGAAATTTCGATTTTCACGGACTTTAGCATCGACTTTTTCGACAAGTTCGGCAGTCACTATGCTGGGTCTCCCACTTCGATCTTCGTCGTGAACATTGGTTCGGCCATTTTTAAATCTTATGACCCACTGACGCACTCTACCTTCAGTGATAATGTTGTCCCTATACACTTCACAAAGCTGCCGATAGATTTCTATCGGTTTACAGTTTTTTGCAGTTAGAAACCTTATTACTGCACGCACCTCGCGGGATTTTCAATTAACGCAGACATTTCAAACCGTCACAGTATCTGAACGGAGCACAGCACGAACCTCTCACTAGCACGGCTAGATGCCGACTGAGCTGCGCAACGCTCTGACCCCAAGATGGCCGCGCTAGCCCCGCCCCTAGCGGACACAGACGAAAACGTAATCTACTTTCTGGATGGCCCTCGTATATATATATATATATATATATATATATATATATATATATATATATATATATATATATATATATATATATATACATATTACTTAAGAACTTTCAAAATTCAAGCGTACCTACTATAATAATTCCAACGATCTAAAATCGATTATTACACATGTATCATGTATCGATCATAATTAAAGGTCACGTATTATTGTCACATAGTAACAAATATCATATTCTCTAGTGAAAAATTAATGCAAAATGACAACAAATAGCCTCCAAGTTCAACACGAAAATGTTGGAACTTGGCAACTAGAAACGTTACGTATTTAGACATTTAATTCGGCAAGTTATTAGATCGACATTCGTGTCAACATTTTTTGTTTGTTCTATCGCGATATCCGAATGCTAAAGATCAATTTTGTTTATTTTCCAGAATGAACGTATGACAGCCAGAGACAACTTTTCTACGTCGATCTTGATGATCCGGACACGTACAGGGCGTTCCGTTTCGCTCAGCTCCGCATCCGCCTGAAGGAGAACGACGTTTCTCGAAGATGTAGTTTTTAAGAAGATTCAGAGGCCAAAGAATTTAGAAGACTATTCTATCCATAGCGAATTTAGTTTGTAGGCGACATGGGCCGTACTAAGAAGAACACAAGGTGTCATACCGTGCCGGAGATTCCTGGCGGGGGATTCGTCAATTTTATTTGGTATGAGACACGTTCATTCGGTATCTTTTCGAAAAAGTACTAGTTAGTTCTTCATGACTTTCCTTTGAAATATCATTGGTTTCATTAATTCCAAAAATGCTTGAAGGTTAGCCTATTCGAGTGACATAATTGAGCTGTTACCGCAGCGCCATCTGTGAAAAAATTAGAAAGTTAAATTCGCGCCATCTGTGATAAAATGACGGTGATGATAACTATATCACTATATACATCATATTAGGTCGTGGTGTAGAATGAAAATAAGAAGAAATTGACAGATTTCAACCGAATACTGAGCGAAAAATCTGTTTAAGGATTTATTATATTTCACAGAAATTTTTTATTCAGAGTTCTTTTTGCAAATAAATCGTTTCTTCAGTTATCAGTTGTAGCTACATTTGATTTACATAAAATAGAGAATTTGTATTCTGTAAATTAATATCATATTAGAAAGCGACCCTTTATATCTTCTGGTTTATAGGTTTTCGATTCACTGAAACTGTAGATTTTTTTCATATTCGATCTTTATAGAATATCTTCATTCTATAATATTTCAATGCAAGGTTGCTACAATAAATGAATCGAACTGAAAAATTGAAAATTTTTTTACGTACACAATGTTCCTCAGGTATTCTTATTTATGACACAGACATCCAGATACCATTAGCGGAAAACACGTGATATAAAAACCCTAATATATATATATATATATATATATATATATATATATATATATATATATATATATATATATATATATATATATATATATATATATATATATATATATATATATATGCATATGCCGGGTAGCGAGAAAGTCTGGCAACAAGGTATTTTATTTGAAACGATTAAACGTATAATTATCAAATTTAAGGGTTATGCACAGGATTGTATTTTTCGTTTTTCAGAGGTCCTGTCAAAATTGAGTGACGTCAGCATTCAGTGTAACGCTGCCATCTTCAATTTTTTTAAGTAGCATCGTAGGTTGAGTGATATATCGTAGAAAAGCTGATTTCGTCCCCTTTTCAAAGGTACAGAATACGTACTACATTACTAAAAAAATAAGAGGAACAATTTTCAGACATACAATATGTAATTTTTTATTTCATAGTAACTCACAAAAATATCAATAGTTTCCTCATAATAGGAGCTCAAAATGTTGGCCACCTGTGTCTTAGCAATAATAAAATCTGTATTTGAAGCTTCGAATAGAATTGTTTATCTTTCATGGAGATATTGTTAGTATCTCAAGACATTTGAGAGTTTCTGAATCAGTTATATCTTTTATAAAGTGGAGTCAAGTCGGGAGATCTTGCCGGCCACTTAATAACACCTCTTCAAACAATCCATCTCTGTGGGAAATTTGATGGTTGCATAAAACAACACAAGACGTTAAAACTAACATCGAGGAAGAAAGTCAAGAAGTGAGGGGGCGAGACCAGCCAATGCCAATAAAACCGAGCTACAAGCAGAGGCGAACAGTAGTTGCCGTCGAGTCACCAGACGTACAGCAGCACTTGAAAATGCCAAATGAGATTTTGGCGAAACGTCGTGAAACCAACGGTGCTTCTCAGCGCCAACAAAACTTCCGAAATCGGATTGAACCCCGGAATCTTTCTCTGATTCATTCCACCATCCGAGAAAACATACGATATAACATATATATATATATATATATATATATATATATATATATATATATATATATATATATATATATTTGGAAATTGATAGTTTATGTATATCGCCAAATTTCGTGAAGATCAAATCGCGAATTTCACTACATTTGTTTCAGCTTTTTGCTCACATGTCTAGTCCTGCTCCTCGCCTTTGGCGTTTCGTCCGGCGATACTCACGACACCTTCATCAGGCACCTGAACAAGATCGGCAAGAATCTTGGCAACGCGCTCAACACGGCTATGAACGAGCCGAACTACACTAGCGTACACGTCAATGTCACCTACGAGAGCAGCGCCGTGTACAATCTGAAGGGTCTCGGCGAACTTTACAACATCACGAAGGCGTTCATGGGAATGATACTGCCGGAGGCGATGCCGCGAAGTGAGTAGTAAAGTCAGGGCAAAGTTTCATAAAAAAAATTAAGCTACTGCAAAATATTTAGTCGATAGACAACTGTTTCGGCCTAATTTTGGCACTCATAAGTTTCTCATATCGATCAATCACAATGAACCAAACGTTCATACAACCCTAGTTAAGGAGAAACAATACATAGCAAAGTAGTGGTATTTTACGATTGATTGAAGCCAATATTTAATTTGAAAGGCATCCAGCCAACCATTATCTCTTTTGCGAGAGATCGAAGTAACTGCCTGAAGTGTTCAACAAATATCTTTAACCTAGCCTTAATAATAAAGTTCTTTCTTGCAGACATCTTGACCGTCGAGAACAACCAAGTCAGAGTGGACGCCAAAGGCCATCTGTGGGATCTCGTTCTCCAGTACTCTCCAGTCCTGGCGATATGTCTAGTCGTCGTGCTGTTGGGCGCCACGATGCCCGTCTGCGGCGTCTTTTTCTGCTGCTGCCGCTGTTGCGGCAAGTGCGGCGCCCGCTCGAGGCCCTACGACAAGAAACACGACTTGTGCCGGAGGATCTACCTCGGCACATTGCTGATCGTTTGCGGCACGCTCCTGCTGTGAGTATACAACGATCGATTTAAGGGTCAAATATCGATCAATCGAAACTTGGATCGACGATTCGTCTTCTCGTTTCCGAGTAACCGATTATTCGAAATTCGCGGTTTCTAAATCGGTGTTCATTGTTCCGATTATTCGGTTTTCGTGGTTCCGATTAATCGTTGTTCGTGGTTCCGATTAATCGTTTTTCGTGGTTCCGTTTAATCGTTGTTCGTGGTTCCGATTAATCGGTGTTCGTGGGTTAGATTAATCGGTATTCGTAGGTTAGATTAATCGGTGTTCGTGGTTCTATTAATCGGTGTTCGTGGTTCCGATTAATCGGTTATTTTATTTTCGATTAGTCGTCACAAAATATATTTCACATAATCATTATCGGTTATTTGTTCTTCGAGTGGAGTCGTGACTGGCAAGTGTGGAATTAATCGATAACAATGGCGAAATCGATTCGATTAATTATCATGTTCAATCAATCAATCGATCAGTTGTTTCTAATCTATTAATCGATCGATTCTGAATGCTATACTTATATATGTTCTTATCTCCATAATTGATAAATCGAACCATATGTTCAAGTGAACCGATAATCTGTTCCGATTATCGGAATAATCGTGTAATCAATCGATTATAGTTCCCGCTTACTAATCGAACTACATTAATTTCGAGCAACAATACCAGTTCATTCGACGTAGCGGCTAATTTATTTTATCATTCTTAGATTCGGAGTGGTGTGCGCTTTCGTCACCAATCAACGCCTCCAGAACGGCGTGCAGAATCTTCCCGAAGATCTGAGGAAATCGGTTAGGGACACGAACAAGTTCCTGAACAATACCAACGGGCAGGTCAACGTTTTGCTGAAGAAGAACTTCGACGAATTCTATGGCTCGATCAGCCTCAGTTTGGACGGTGAGTATCTATTTAATGCTTAATTTTCTCGAAAACGTCATTAATCGGTTCCAGAAAGTTGGGCGTCACGTCTTTTTGGATAGGTCTCAAGCCTTTTGCGATCTTTTGGATAAGCCTAAAGTATTCTTTCAACATCTCTTGTATTGTACTCAACTCTTCTTTCGTAATACCTTGGATAGGCTCCATGTCGTCTTTCTAAATCCCTTAGTTAACACCCCTTATTCTTTAGAAAACCCTTGAATAGGTCCCAAGTTTTCTTTTGACATCCTTAGCTAGCCATTAAGTTCTTTGCGTCATCTCTCGACTTCCCTTATTTAACCCCCCCCTTATTCTTTAGACGTCCCTTGGATAGGTCCCACGATTTTAGATAGCCATAAAGTCTTTTGCGATCTCTTGGATAGGTCTCACGTCATCTCTCGACAACCCTTAGTTAACCCCCCTATTCTTTGGACATCCTTGGATAGGTCCCACGTTTTTTTTTGACAATCTTGGATAGCCATAAAGTCTTTTGCGATCTCTTGGATAAGCCTCACGTCATCTTTTGATATCCCTTGGGTAGTCCCCACGGCTTATGACATCCCTTGGATAGACCCTCACATCTTCTTTTGACATTCCTTTGGTAGGCCCCACATCTTTTGACATCCCTTGGATATGCCTCACTCTTTTTTTATCTTTTCTAGGATTCAATTTAACTTTGTAAAGTTTCGCTTGTGTTATTTCAGAGTGTTCCGACATCGTATTCAAAGAGCTGGAGCAGATCTCAAACGCCAGCTCGATGGACGAGATAGCCAGCATCGCAAGACAGTTCCCGAGCTTCAGGAGCGACTACGAATTGCTCAAACAGTCAACCAAC
Source organism: Cynegetis impunctata (assembly GCA_030704885.1). NCBI lineage: Eukaryota > Metazoa > Arthropoda > Insecta > Coleoptera > Coccinellidae > Cynegetis > Cynegetis impunctata. The sequence continues at coordinate 15,774 of JARQZK010003231.1, read as the reverse complement.
GATCTTAGGATTTACGCGTCACAGCTCAACGACGGTAAGTCGATATCTTCATTTTAATTCCATTTCTACATTCGATTTTTCCCCAGCCGTGCGTAGAATAAAGAAGGACCTATTGATCACGCTCCAGAATTGCAACGGGAAGATGGACCAGTGTACAGCGTTGAACAGGGACATAAGTAGGCTGCAGACTAACGTGGATTTCGACAAGGTGAGCTATCCATTGTCGTTTGATAATTAATTATATCAAACAATACATAGAAAAAACAAAATAAGTATAAATATATTATAGAATCGATTGCATTGTATCATATAAATATAATAATATGTAGATATCCAGGATCATAATGATGATTTTATTTAGCATCAGAGCTATATTAAATCACAAAATTACGCGACAAGAGTTCTAAAATATAATAACAGCAATAATAAAATATAAAGAGAAAAAGTACACCTATCAAAGCTCAACCAATCATAAACAAACCGAAAATTTGGTCCAATATAATGAATTCAATTAAACCTCTATACAAAACAGAGTTCAGGCATTTGGTGGTTTTGTCTCTAAATATCCTAAACTTCTTGCAGATATAATTAGAGCATGAAGATGTGAAATAAATGAAATATGAAAATAAAACAGAGTTTATTATAAGTTGATATTATGCGAGAAAAATATTGTTATTATACGCAAAATCCTTTTTCATGCAGTACATAGACAGATACTTTCCGAGGGTAAGTGTTTTGCATGAACGCGAAACCGCATTTCGATATTTTGTCCTCGTCCGGTCGGATTTTCCTCGAGGTTCTCATTTGATTCAACTTATCTCTTCTGCAGCTTCCGGACGTCCAGGTCCAGCTCGGCGAACTGGACAAAATACTTGCCAATACCTCCGTGGACGAGGTGCTCAAGGGGGAGGAGAAGCTGCGACAGATCCAGGTCGATATACAGAACGCCGTCAGGGACAAGACGGACGAGGCGAAGAAGAAGATCAGAGAGGCGGGTGAGTTTGTTTTTTTCTCGTAAGCGGCGCTTCGAAAGTGGAAATTCGATATGGCCTCCATTTGTAACGGAATTTTTTTTATCTGTTTCTCTTTTTGCAATCGAATAGAGACTGATACTTAATTGTAATTGTATTACACTGAAACTTACCAACTAGGTCATTATCATTTGTTTCAAGAAGTTGACTCGTTTGTTCAAAAATGCAAAACCACGGTCGGCGTATTCAAAAGTTAATTCAGCGTTGCCTGTGACATAATTGAGACTTTCAGTCAGCGCCACCTCTGAAAAAGTTGAGAAGTTACGTTACCGCCATCTGTGAAAAAATTAAGGCGTTAAGTCAGCGCCATCTGTGCTAAAATGAATAGACTTATAACGTCTATACGTCATATTTTTTCATAGTGTAGAAGAAATCAATAGAGATATTGACGAATCGTTCTTGGTTGTTTGTATATACTAAAAATTCAAATATTCAAGCTAATCAATCGAAATAATGAGAAATTCGTGTTCTCTTATTGGTACTCCCTACTACACTGAGTTATAAAGTGCATTTTCGTGTACCTAGAAGTAAACAACCGATTTTCATCATATCGATCGTTGATATAATAACAACTTACATTTCTTCCCTTTTTTCAGGCCACACTATATCCAAAAACGCCGACAAGATATCGTCGTACATCAACAAGTTTCGCGGATTCCTGGACGAGGTGGAGACCGGAAGGGGAGGTGACGAGTCCGTGTTGGACAGCGCGCAGAAGTACATCGATCGCTACGACCCCTATCGGCACTACGTCGGACTGTCGGTCTGCATTGTCCTGCTGTTCGTCACTTTGTTTGTCGCTCTGGGGCTCATCTGCGGCGTATGTGGCAAACGGCCTGGCGGGTACGGCGACGACTGCTGCAACAAGGGCAGCGGTAGCCAGTTCTTGCTGTGGTGAGTAGAGGAGACCTTATCTAAATTAATTGTAATTTATTTTTCTCCGTTTTTTTTACCTCAATGACTTGTCAGCTGTTGTGCATTCAGTGTATGGCTGGCTGATCAATTTAATCGAGGATCCTCGGTCTGGCCACATATTTGAATTGCTGAGGAGCAGGTATCATAGTTTTCAAAATTGTGTATTAGATATACTCTAGCTTATTATTTTTATTAGTAAGTGATTCTTCTTCTTTTTCATTAACATTATTATTACCATAACTTCTTAATTTTAATTGAAACAATTTATGTTTTGATTATATAAAGATATTGGAAAATTTTGCTGCTATAATACCACATTTATCATTATTGTATTATTATTATTATTTTTTTAAATTTTTTTTAACGTCCGTGTGAGAGGAAAAATCTTTTATAGACTACCCTGGGAGTATCCTGCACGCATTATCAGGGTGTGTAAGACTCCGGATGTTACTGGTTACTCACTAAAAAACCTCTCACACATTCCTTGGAGTAGTTCTTCATACTGCCCTTACAGCGTCCCTTAACAAAAGAGATGAGCTGCAAGCGGCCTCTATAGTTCATGGGACCTGATGACTCGAAGTGACCCGAGCAACACTGCTTTCTGCATTCTACGCGTCAATATATCGGCCAAAGATCTGCATTCCGGAATAATCTTCAATTCTGTCACATAGTTAGCTCTCATTCCGCCTTGACAACCTATGATTAGTACGACCATCTTAACTTTATGCCCTGGGTATAGTGTCCTCAGCTCGAACATACAATCTCTGTATTTTTCCCCTTTCTGTTCTTCTTTCATCACCACATTATTTTCGACAGGGGATGAAAACTCGACAACAAATAATTCTCTGAGCTCTTTGTCCAGTAGGACTATATCTGGCTTTATTGCGTGGATCTGCCGAGTTGTTGGAAAAGCATAGTTCCAGTATATGTGAGCTCTATAGTTCTCAACAACCGCTTCAATTTCTAGTGGGACATATGGTAGCACTAGTTCTTTGTCTATACCATAAACTTCTCTCAGGTGAAAGTAGATAATTCGGAGCACCCAATTATGTCTTTCTATATACCCTGATGGAGCATGGACTCTGCAAGCAGACAGGATGTGAATTAGAGTTTCTTGCTGACTGTGGCATGCTCTACTACTATTATTATTATTATTTTTATTATTGTTAACGTTATCTTAATATTTCAGCGGCGTGATGTTCATGTTCTTCTTCACCTCCATCATAGCAGTGAATGCGCTGGTCTATCTCCTGGTCGGTACCGTCGCCCAGGAGGCGGCCTGCAAGTCTCTGCGCAATCCCTCCGACAGCCGCCTCTTTGGTCTGCTCGATCGCTTCAACTTCTCGGAGTACGGTCTGCAAGGCAAACCCAGCGACGTCATCTCGCGCTGTCATCGCAACGAGACCGCCTACAATGCGTTCGAACTTCGTCGCCATTTCGACGTGGACCGCGTCTACGGCTACCTGGACGAGTTCGACATCGAGCGGGCTCTTAACGCGCTGGACAGGACGACGGCCGAGATCAATTTCCGCGACTTCGTCCTGCTGACGCCGAAACAGCTGCACACGCTGAAGAAGATCTCGGACTCGCAGTTCCCCAACGTCGATTTCAACAAGTTCCTGGACGAGCTGAGCGCGAATTTCACCAGCATCGACCTGAAAGTGATACGGCAAGAATTGACGTCGGCCATCCGGAAGGTCAGAGAGGAGGCGGAAAGGGGAATCGGAAACGAAGAATTGGGAATGAAGTTGCAGAGCGTCCTAGAGCAGCTGGATTTCTACGAGAAGAACGTGGTCAGGCCGATGCAGGCGATCGCCGAGACGGTCAGGGTGACCGCCACGAATTTGGACAAAAAACTGCGACTCGGTCACGCCAGTTTTCGAGAGGGTATGCAGGATCTGATAAGGAAGGTGCAACAGGCTCAGAACACCCTGAGAGACGAGGGACCGAATCTGATCAAAGAGGTGAGTGGCTTCGTAGATTCTAGTTTGTCGAGAGCCGAAGTTGTTACTTTTCCTGTACCCACTCTTGTTCCATGCGAGATGTTTTTGGTCTACTTTTATCTACTAGCGTGACCTCTTAGTCTGCCCGACCTCGAATTCCAATAATCTAGCCTTCAAATTTTGGTTATTCAAGCTAATTTTGATTATTCACTTGCCAATTTTACTAACTGGCCATTTTTACCAACTGGCCATTTTTAACCGCTGGCCATTTTTAGCAACTGGCCATTTTTAGCAACAGGCCATTTTTAGCAACTGGCCATTTTTAGCAATAGGCCATTTTTAGCAACTGGCCATTTTCAGCCACTGGCCATTTTTCGCAACTGTTCATTCTTAGCCATTGGCCTTCCGAATGATTGAAAATTGAGATCTCAGGTTCTTCATAAAATAGCATTTTTTTCCGAAAATATCGAGTATAAAGCAGTTCTCTCATTTCCATGAAATCTGGTGATTTTTTATCTTTCGATTTCTGGTGATCAACCAGTTCTTGGTTCTTCCCTGTAATATAATAAGTTGTTTATCACTTTCGAATGAAGTATAATTTTAATATGACTTTTGTCCCCAACAGGCCGCCGCCCACTTCGCTCGCGACATTCTGGAAGAGTGCAAGAAATACATGGACAGAGTGGTGAACATGACGAAGAACGAGATCGGGAAATGCGGACCGATCAGCAACGCCTTCAACTCGACCCTGACGACGGTGTGCGACAAGATCGCCCTTCAAATGGTGAGGAAAATTACGATGTTTTTTGTTTATTTTTTCTCACGACGAGACATTCCAACGTGATCGCCAACAAATCGGTCATTTATTTCCGAGTACAGTGATAATGCTACCTATTTTGATCAAACACGGCAACAATGTGACCTATTATTGCCAAATAGGGCGGCTACAATTTTGTGCCACCCTATGATACGAAATTAGATAACAATGTAGCCTTTTGATGTCTAGTTATGCAAAAATGTAGAATATTGTTGCCTAGTACGGCAACAATGTAGCCTATTGTTGCCTAGTATGGCAACAATGTGTGGTATTTTAGTCAAATAACGAAACAATTAGTATGTATAGTATGAAAATTTTTTTTCCCCTGAATTCTGCAAATGTGGAGAATTCAAGCCAAATATAGCTGAACGTGAACTAGTATTATCCAAATATGACAACAGTGTGGAGACTTGTAGCAAAATATCTCAACTGCGTGACCTATCTCATCCATGTTCTTTTCAGAACGGTTTCTGGTTCACGCTCGTCTGCTCCATGTTAGTTTTTCTACCCACCATCGTCATTTCGGTGAAACTGGCCATCCTCTACCAGAAACAAGTGCCATTCAGCGACTACTATGTTGAAACGTGAGTATGCACCTTCAATTGTCAACAAACATTCGCAAATGTCATTCAATCGATTTTTTCATGTGCCGGCATGTTTCCATATGTTATTTTCTTATTATTATTATTATTATTGTTATTGTTGTCGTCGTCCATCTCAAAAGATACCCCTGTATCTTTTTCTGTTATTTTTACAGCGAGTATTTGTATGCCGCGAATGATAACATACCGCTGAACAGGTGAGTAATTTTTTTTCAAAGAATTTGGCGTGCATGCGTTTCGGTTTTTCCTTTTATTTTTTTTCTGTTTCGGTTATATATAGTTTATTTTTCGTTTATTTGCTTGTTGTGAATTTAATTTTGCATGTTGGCTGTGGTATTAGATGTGGACATTTTTTTTGGAGGGGTTGGAGCTGTGGAAAGGGTCGATTGGGATAATTTCAAGAGGTTTTATTCGGTATATAGTATTGTAATAGTGGTATCAACTCTGGCGTACTCTAATTTGATGGAAGTGTTAGAGGAAATTATTTTTGTCTTGATTTATAGTTTAGAGATTGGTTAATCGGAATTCTATAAGTCTATTCAAACAGAAAACATGTTGACAAAAATTAATATATCATCTCATTCCAAAGATTTTTTTCTAACACAGAGTCGGGTCATAGAAGTAACTCTCACGGTGTACTCTTTGTCGTCCAGTGACAGTTTGTCTACATAGGTACGTTCCAGGATATACCACATGAGTTCACCAGGAGAATTTTTCGAGTTCGGATTAAAAAAGAAAACAGGCAATTTTGCGATCACAATTATACCATTTCGACATCAATTGACCCTGTAGACTTCTTTCGAAACGTTCTTTTGAGCATATTTTAAGGTCATGCGGATGAGTGTACTCATATTTGCTTGATTGTAGACATTCTTAATGTCTTATCGAATTCATTCGACCCAGGCTTGGTTTATTATTCTCTTAATTGAAACCCTTCGAAATTATTTTTACCTCTGCTACCCGAAGTTCTTTTTTTTATGCCTTTCCTTTGCTTTGTCGTGGCTTGACACGCGAAATGATTTACTGTGCCATTTTCATGATATCCTTTTTTTTCGCAGCGGTCGCGGCGGCAAGGAGAAACGGAAGAAGGGTAAGAGGAGGGAGGATCGGACGCAGCTGACGTCTAGGACCGGAAACGCGGAGTTGGTGCCGAGAGAGGTGGCCGGAAGCTCCACCCACCAGGACGCCAGATATACCGACATGGCCCCCAAGTGAGTACCGTCGAAGTTTGAAACCGATATTTCAAGGGTCTGAGAGAAGATAGACTCAAATTGAAATACAAGGTCGCGTATTCTTTGGAAATGACGCCGTTTCGGAAGTTTTTCACCCCAACTACCAGGCGGCGGCACTGTGCTGAAGAATTAATTCCTTATTATTTTTGATACTTGTTCTATCCTTTTCTCAGTTCTGTTTTTTACATGACAAAACTTCAAGTTCACCAGACTACTGGACAACGCCTGATTCTCGATCGTCCTGCCATCTGACGGAAACAATACGTACTAAATTGCCCGGGCGCATTGAACCATTAGTGATAGAGTTCTATACTCTCTGGTCTGGGTGAAATGTGACTTATATTGCCAGTAATTTATTGCATTTTTCGGATAGAATAGAAAGTATAATGAAATTTTACATAATTAGTTGTTTGTTCACTAACGAAACTTAAAAAGAATACAAATAACTAGACATGAATAATGGTTATGATATAATTAACATCTGTAATATGAACTTCAAACGTTGTGAAATTAGTAAAAATAAAAAAAGATGAATAATGCTCCCTACTTCCTTCGTCCTGTTACATATCTCAACAAAATCTCACATATAGAGCGCTAGGATGTTACTCATCGAAAAGTTTCAGTTGTTTTAGCCATCACCGTGCTATCTTCGTGCAGAAAGCTTCTGTAGGGTTAAAATTATACAAACGATGCACGAGTCATAGATTCAATGTTCAATTTTTCGTTTCAGCGGACGCTTTTCGTACCATCGAGGCAACTTCGTGTACAATCAACACTTTAATCTATGACCTTCGACAACAAAACGCCCCACGAGACTACTGGAAACCCTCCTATCCAAATTAGACACGAAACGTTTCCCGGACAGACGGACATATTGCTACGGATGACAAACGTTTCGAGCGTCTTGACGAATTCGAATTGCTCGCGTATCTGTTTAATTTTAATCGCACTTTTAACCTCAATTGTATGATGTGAATGTATCTGTCGTGTGCAGGAATTGGGAGGAGTTTCCGGCCGGAGGACCGCCCCAATATCAGAGAGCACCCACCGAATACGAGAGACCGCCCCCCTACTATTTTCCTGGTACAACCACGTGAGTATTTGGTTTTTCTTTTTTCGTTGGTTTTTCATCAGAACGCGCGATGTTAGACCGCACACGTAGCGAGTTGGAGTCCGATGTGCAGCTTTCACTTCCCGTTTTTTGACACTTTGTACAGGCTTTATTACGTGCGGAAATTCGGCGGCAGATTCTCCCTGGTTTGATTGAACGTTCAATGCGATAGAAATAAAACAAAGAATAGTAAAAATAAAAAAATGAAACAAAAAATAAAAGAAATAATAAAAGTAACGAAAAAAATTTTTTTTAGTTAATTTTTTAGTGTTCAATTTCATGTTTTTCTTGTGTTATTTCGAGTACTTTCTTTCGGAACACTAGTCGAAAACTATCGAAACTGAAGTTAATAATGCGAATTGAAATAATTACTTGCAAGATGAAATAAAATATTCGTTCAATATCTTTTAAAATTTTATGTAATATTTTACGTCATGCTATAACTACTTGATGGCGAAATAGATCTTCTAATTGAGTAGATGCTGTTTTATGAAAAACATTTTCCAAATAGCCCCAAAAAAAATTCCAATGGTGCTAAATCAGGAAACCTCGGGGGCCATTCAATAAGACCTATACCACTCGGGTTACTAAAAAGAATATTCGTCAAGTACCTGCAAATTCAGTTCAATCATTTAGGTAACGAATTGTTATTTTTCCAAAAATAACTTAGATATATTCACAAGTATGACGTATCATTTCAAATCTGACAAACGAAAGGATTAAGATAATATATATGAAAATCGTTATTGGAGTATCGTTTAAACAATATCAATCTTTCCTTTGTATTATAATTTAACTAAGACATTAATCCGCATTTATTTCTAGCGCCGTCCGATTAGATAAAAATTTACAAATATCGAAATGGTAAATATAGTAGAATTAATTTTTTCGATTTCCTTGAAACTTCGCTTTCATCACGATAGTTTTTTTCTTGAATGAATGAGATTAATTTTTAAATAACGACTGGATCTCATGGACATTCTCAACTTCCATGTCTTACCCGGGATTCGAACCCGGTACCGTCACTGTTATGACTTGATAATACTGTAACAGGCGAAGTTAGTTGTGAAGAAAAATTATCTTAGTGTCCTCAAGACTTTTATTTTAAGTCATATCCCTCAAATATGCCATACTGTTAGTTTATTTTATGTTGATTTAAAATTTTTCTGTTATATAAATCCGTGAGGGAGATTACGTTTTTGAATTCCGCCATTGAAGCTCTTTTCTACAAAGTTTCACAAGACCCTCTTGGTATTTAAGAAAATTGGGGGAGTTGCTGGTTTTTTAAAGGGAAGGCAAGTTGTATATATATATATATATATATATATATATATATATATATATATATATATATATATATATGTATATATATAGTTATATATATATATATATATATATATATATATATATATATATATATATATATATATATATATATATATATATATATATATATATATATATATGTATATATATATATATATATATATATATATATATACAGGGTAATGAGAAAGTCTGGCAACAAGGTATTCTTAAGACGATTGAACGTATAATTATTAAATTTCCCTCTGAGATGGATTGTTTGAAGAGGTGTAATTAAGTGGCCGGCAAGATTTCCCGACTTGACTTCACTTTATATCAGACATAAGTGATTCAAAAACTCTGAAATGTCTTTAGATACAAACAATTTCTCCATAAATGATAAACAATTCTATTCGAAGCTTCAAATACAGATTGTATTATTGCTAAGACACAGGTGGCCAACATTTTCAGCTCCTGTTATAAGGAAAATATTAATATTTTTGTAAGTTAGTATGAATTAAAAAATTAAATATTGTATGCCTTGAAAAATTGTATCTATTATTTTTTAGTAATGTGGTACGTATTCTGTATTTTTGAAAAGAGGACGAAATCAGCTTTTCTACGATATATCACTCGACCTACGGTGCTATTTAAAAAAATTCCAGATGGCGGCGCTACACTGAATGCTGACGTCACTCAAGTTTGACAGAACCTCTGAAAAACGAAAAATACAATCCTGTGCATAATCCTAAAATTTGATAATTATACGTTTAATCGTTTCAAAGAAAATACCTTGTTGCCAGACTTTCTCGCTACCCGGTATATATATGTTTATATATACCAAGCAACCATGAACAACTTTTCAAATCACGTAATATCTGACAAATCGCTGGATTAAGGTATACTTAATCCTGAGATTGTATAGAAATCTGAATCAATCAAGTCTCGGAATAACCTCGAGAGATAATCAAATCTTTCTTGATTCATTGATTGTTTTTATCTATTGTAAATCTGCGTCCGTTTCTAAGTCAAAATCTTGAAGCGATGTAAGAATAAATTTTTTTTCGAAAAGTGTCTTTTATTCATATGTATATATGAAAAAACTCGTGAGCAGCGGTGCTCAGTTACTAAGGTTCGAATTTCATCTATTTTTGATATATCTGACATTGCAAAACATCGAAAATCATGGTCCTGGATTTGCGAATTTATGTCTCTTGAAAATGTGCTATAATTAATCGCAAATGTCTCCATTCAACCAACGATATCGTTAAGATTTGTACTATGAACCTCATTTAGTAGTTCGAGATTTCAAAAACATCAACATCCTGTCTGGTCAGTTATTTTCAGTAACGTGACCATCGTGATTCCCTGATTTAAATCCTGGAGACCTGATTAGACATCGGTAGCCTCATCGAATTCTAGATTTATATTTAAAAAGGTTGTATAAAAAAAAGAACGCTTTGTGTTATTGGATGTAACGAGCGTATAACCAGTGGAAAATCTGCCGCAATTTCCCGCTAGAATTCTATATCGTTTTCGAACAGTTTTCAATTCAGCTAACCGCTTGTAGCACGCCAGCGTGTTCGACTTTGCAGCTTTTCGCTTTCCGGACGTATCGTGTCATTTCAGTTGATCTTATTCAAGTTTTTCGATTTTTCCCTAGGTGCCCGCCGACCGCTCCAAGCGCGCTAGACTGAAAATCGCACCGTTCCAGCACCCGTCTACGTTTTATGAATTTCGCTCAAGAAAAGCGCAGTTTCATTCGAATTTTTGAGAGAAAATATATTCGTCCTCTATTGTCACTTTAATAAAGTAGTTTACGTCGTTAGGAGTTGATAAATCTAATCGATTATCAACTTCTGATGGCGCTAACGAAGCTCGCGCGTAGTGATCTCGAAACGTTTAGTTTTTCCGACGGAGTGCTCAGAACCAGTTTCTTGTTAGTTTTTGCGTCGATATTAAATACTTCTATTCGAATTGTTTCGAACGATGTACGGGAGGTGCCGCGAATATACGATTCGCTATGACATCCCGTACTTTAAATATTATTCAGATTGGGTCAATTTTATAATCTAGGTGTTCATTATATGTACAGTTCAATTTTACAAGGAAATATGTCGGGCGTTTGTCACATTTTAAAACGGCCATTTTAAACAACGGAACGTCATCTTGACGCTGCAATTAGCACCGTCTTAATTTGACTACGAAACCGACGAGGCAGTGTTTGGAGTGGAGTAACGTTTCGTTCGTGAACGAGAGAAAGTGTACGGGAGCTCCTAATAGAAAGGACTCTGGCGTCGTATCCCGTACACTTTGAAATTCGATTGTTTAAATGCCGGGTTGAATGAAAGAATTATTAATTCATTGATTTTTTCTCAATTGCATGCTGAGTGAAATTTTGGAATTCCTCAAAAACGTAAGATATGGAAAAACCAATCAAAAAATATCGATTTTTCAATTTGGGATTGATTACAACTAATGCTTTAACACGAAATTTCCTTAAATAATTGAAAACGGTATTGCGTTTAATTCACGTATCTCACTCTTAGGAATAATCGATTGAATAGATTAATTAATTACGTAATTATTTGACGTAATTAATTATTAAATTAAACCGGAACAGGGTTGAATGAAAACTATTGCGTTCAATTCACGTATCTCACTCTTAGGAATAATTGATTAAATAGATTAATTAATTGCGTGATTACTTGACGTAATTAATTTTTAAATTAAACCGGAACAGGGTTGAATGAATACTATTGTGTTTAATTCACGTATCTCACTCATAGGAATAATTGATTAAATAGATTAATTAATTGCGTAATTATTTGACGTGATTAATTATTAAATTAAACCGGAACAGGGTTGAATGAAAACTCGTTAAATGATTGATAAAGTGATAATGCAAGTACCGAGTAACAGTCGGAAAATCGAGTAACAGATAGAAAATGTGTAAATTTTGTTTCTAGGGAACAGCCATAAGAGAACCGAACAAAAACCTGCAAACTCGAAACTGTGGATCTTTAATTTTAGACTGAGTATCTAATCTACCCTTCACATGTGTAATATACATCACTACTGTTTTATTCTCTCTAAGAGGTTGTTGTGCGTGAATTTGGCACGAATTTTCCATTTTTCTACTAATTCGTACACGACGGGGTTGTACTCTCGATTTCCCTCGCCGAAAATGAGAAAAAAAGAAAACAAAAATGGGTTCGAGGCAATGCGGGGTATTTTAGATAGATATTTTCCACGTAGATTCCTATAGGCTACGAAAATTTCAATAGGAAAATCGTGAATTTTAGATTTTCATCATCGTGAAATGTCTATCTATGTATATTCTTCTTCTGATGTTTGATTTTAAGTCGAAATAAATATTGGTGCTCGGTTGAGGAAACGTGTTTTTCTTTGTGAGGAAAAACGAGGGTGCATCCCGTACGAATTTTTCGAAAAATGTTAATATTGTGAATAAGCACTGCCCACGATGTATTTTCCAAATAGGTAATCTTTGATGTATATATACAACATTTAGATGGCGAAGGAGAAAGAAAAAATGATATCGGGGGGCCAATTTTTGCTAAAAATTTCCAAGTGAAGAATTAATGAAAGTATTGAAATGCTTCTTCGTTAAAGACCATAAAATTAGTTCATAAAAAATTTCCACCATTTATTTTTTAATATACCTAATTGCCCCCCGCATCTCTCATTAATTTTTCTCTTTCGTCCGGTACCTTCATCGGTATTTATTATTGTTCAAAACTCCTAGGTATAAGAATCTCCACACTTGAAAGAATTATAATTTTCATTTGCCATTTTTTTTAAAATAAAATAAAATTGTATTTTTAAACTTATGTATATTCCCTTTCGCTTTAGTTAAATTTCTAGGGTAATTATTATAGAAGAAATTAATTTGGGCGAAGTTTGGGGGTGTCTTCCTCCGTTTGCCATTGTACTGATTTTTGAGATTATATAATCGTTATTTTTCGAATATTCAGGGATTATTTGGAATTGCTCATATAACGGAACAAATATTGAAACTTTTTCGACTGAAAGTACAACTTCGTGCTTTTATTTAATAAAATAAATAAATTTACCGTTAGGGGGGTCCGTTAATTACGTTAGGCAATTACGTGATATTTGCCGACACAACCATCCCCCCATATAGGATTGGGTGAGGATTCGTTCGGCCCCCTTTGCCCCCCAAACGCCTCACGTAATTACTGGATGCCCCCTTATCCATCCCGCTTTTTAAGATTTATTTTTGTGGTGCAATATGTATATTTACCGTGATCCACGAAGCACAAAATGATGTGAATCCTTTATTTATGGATCGTTCGTGAATGTTTTTTTTTTGTTTGTCAAAAAGTTTTATGTTGCTAGGTTTTTATCTACTTTCATTCGAAATTTAATTAAAAATTGTTAACCATTAAAGTAGCTCTTGATGTTTATCGAAAGTTATCAATTGTGTACAAGTGAACATGCTCATCATTCGTTTTGAAGGTAGATAAAAGATTCAATCAAAAATATTTATACAGTTCGTTTAGCCAAATGAAATTTTTAAATATTTGTATAATAAATAACTATTATTTTACATATAGCATGACTTAATTCTCAATATCCAATAAATTCTTTATCAAAACGTATTTTTCTATGATTACCTTGCCTTTCCTTCTTCCGTTCATCTAAAGAATATCCAGTATGAGGTAAGTGCCTCATACTGGATATAGTAAGAGTATAAGGTAAAGTGGGGTAAGTGTGTTTTCGGGGTAAGTGTGTAAGCGTCAAATAATTCTTATTCCGATAACATACTGGTGTGGCCATCTATAAAACAGTATCTAAAGGTTCATAATAGGCCATTGTAAGCTACAGCCGAAGTTAAGTTAATTGCTATATTGGCGGGAAAAGCTAATATATCATAACCTCTCACCATACACAGTGCATGTAGTTGGTAGACGTTTACTCATCGTGTGACATCATAGTTCCAAGTGAGTTTTTTGAAGTTTTTTTACTACAAATATAGTAAGAAACAGTTCAATTTTAACCTACAGTCGTTATTTTTATTTTAGATTAGGCGTTTATTATTATTTGGTACTAGTACACACTTGTCCCACTAAAATGCTACTCTGTGGAAGTGTGTATTAATTCAGCCGGACAAGTGTGTACTAATAGTGAACATGAGAAAAGTTCACTATTTGAAGAGCTGCTTCTGGAAATGGTGAAACATCACAGAGGAAAAGAAGACAAGAAACCTAGAAGAAAAATCGCGGGTGGAGCTGAAATTATAACTACTCCAGAGGTAATTAAACATTTACAGAAAAAACGAATTAAGAAGACAGTGAAAAAAAAGTAAAGTCTCTAACGTAGTCAGTGAATCAGAACACATCATCAGATGAAGAAGAAGTTTGTGAACACCAGAGTGACGATGATATTGACGAAGAATTTAGAGATCAGGAAGAATTTGATCACATTTATGGATGAACTAAACAAAGAAAATTCAGATGTAGATGTTTAGTGATTGGATATTTGGTAGTATTCATGTTACTGTCAACAAAAAAAGAAGACGAAGAAGTTAAATTAAAATTTTTAAGAAACGTTCATTCGTTAGATCCACTTGCTACAAATTCTTTCATCTGGGCTGATCCTGAGGAATTTGCTTTCATTGGAACTCACAATATAATTATGGTTCTTCCAAAGCCAGTTGTTAGTAAAAGGGATCTGCATCGATTTGGACTTTCTTTTACAGATTATAATGTTCATTAGTAATATAACTCGATTTATTCAAGTATTTTACTTTACCTTCAGGATATATTCATGTTTTTTCTTCACTTATAGGTATTCAGTTAATGTCCATTTCTTGTTAAAAAGTTTGTAACTTGAAGAGTTTGTAAGATAAAAAAAATTTTTTTGCTCCAGTCGGAAAATAAAATATCGCAATTTTACACACATGCCCCAGACTTCTACATTTCTTGATATGTGCATTGCATTTGGCTTGCATACACACTTTCCCCGTTTCACAGGAGAAGTGTGTGTACTATGGGCATAGAAATATATATAATATAGAAATAAATGCGAAAATGTTTCTATATCAAAGTTTTATTATGAGGACTTGTAGGCATTACCCATAACTATGTTATGCCAAAATTTGAGATCTGCAATTCTAGTGCTTTGTTTAAAAATATGGTGTATATACGAACTTTCCAAATATTGCTACACACTTACCCCACCTTACCTTACAGGGTGTCTCAGACTCAATCATGTTACAGTTCCGTGACCTTGAATCTCTTTTATATAAGGTTTAAAATGAAAAATTCTACAGATCTACAAAGTTTTTAATATGTTCTTTATTGGTTTAACGAAGTTTAATAGTTTTTTTGGTTAAATTAAAATTGTCTGCTGGTTAACTTGATTCAATAGTTTTGGGACACTGTGCATATAAATGAATAGTTTAAGGGAAATATATATAACTGATAGTGTTTACCATTATTTTTTCATAGCTTCAGTATATGTTTACTTAAAGATAATAGCAACCTTTCAAGAGGGCACGAGCTGCACTCCTGATAATGAAAAAAGCTTCAAATATTCATACATACTTTTCAGTATGAGATGTTTTGTAGGTTCCTACTTGAAAGTTCTGTCGTAAAAAACTAAAGACACTAATTCATTTTATTCATATTACTCACTCTTTTACGAACACTTTTACTCGTATTTAGCTCAATTTATCTCCAATTTATCAAAATGACCGTGAAAAAACTACTCAGGATATCGTACAGTAAATGGTGGAAAGCCATAATGACAACAGAAAATCATACTGACAACAA
>JARQZK010003230.1:20000-23997 GCA_030704885.1 Cynegetis impunctata | reverse complement strand
GGGAAATTATGAACTAAGAGACAACATCTGACAAATAAATCCCGGCTAAATTCGAAATTACACTGGTGGGCCAAGGTACAAGACGGGTCAAGGTACAAGCCTCTCCCCTATATATATATATATATATATATATATATATATATATATATATATATATATATATATATATATATATATATATATATATATATATATATATATATATATATATATATATATATATATATATATATATATATATATATATATATATATATATATATATATATATATATATATATATATATATATATATATATATATATATATGAATTGTTAGATATATGTTAACGAAAAAGAACTGCTTTAATTCAATTAATTCATTAAATTGTTTTTCATATCAAACTACATTAATAATGATACTTCGAAAGAATATTTCTCAAAGGTATTTGAGATATCATACATTGATGCCTACATATAAAATACAATTTCATTAGTTATAGCAATATCTTGAATATATTTTGTTTCAAATTTCTACAGAAGTTATATTGCAATATAACTTTCGAACAATCAACCTCAATTATGGAGGCAATAATACATTTGTCATAATCATAAGTGGAAATTTGAAATAACATTAATTCTCATCGAACATTACATGTTCTACTCATATTAGGAGCTGCCTTAAACCATGAAAAGAAGTGTCAAGAAATTATAATACACCTATTGCAGAAATATTCATTTTAGTTTAGAATTCGCACAATATTTTTATAAATATTAATATTTTATCAATATGATTTTTCCTGCAACAAATACTTTCGAATTTTCGTTAGTTAAAGAAAACTTCAAAAAACTAGACATTATTTCGTTAGAAGCCTGAATAATGGGTCAATTGACGAAAATAATTACTTGTTCTTAATTGAGCAACGTATAAAACACTTTGAGTTATAGTTTCTTGAATAATGATTAATAAATAGGGAGAAGAACTTTGAAGGCAGCTTTTGTAAATTACCAAGGTAAAATTATATAAAAATTTCTTGAATCAATTCATATGTTTCCATTACACAAATATTATTTTCAGGGTAGAGCGTACTCCATTTTATATATCAATATAGTAAGATAATATGAATAAATGGTAACATAATTGCAATAAACTCATATATAAACAAGTCAATAATATAGACAAAATGAATGTTGAAACGTGTAATCAATATATACATTCGGGTGAAATGAGCGCTATATATAAGCGTTCGAGTGGAATAAACGCTGGACGTACATTATGTAGATTGTTTTTCTGAAAAACAATTCTGGTGAACAATAAAACTGAAACTTTTGGATTATGAATATTTGTATAGAATAGATATACACAGTGACTTTCATACAATGTGATAATATATATTATAAACATATAAATACATGATATAATTTAACTCAATGTGCTTTATTTTTCGTAGGATTTCCGTACTTGTTCTATTGATTGTCTATATATATATATATATATATATATATATATATATATATATATATATATATATATATATATATATATATATATATATATATATATATATATACACTCCCTGACTTTAAATTCGATCCATTCAAAATAAAGGTCAAATTTAAAGTATAATAACTTTTTTTCTGCTATTCCGATTTGAATGATTTATTTTTTAAGTTGTAGATAAATGTATCAGTTTTGATTGGCTTTTTTTAATTCTCCTAAAAAGAGTTTACGTATTGATATATACAAGAAAATAAAGATGTATGTTTTTTTACTTAGGTTTGTTACACCCTGTAGAGGAATTTTGCAATTTTATCTCTACTGAAGAAGCTTTTTTGCGGAAAATTAACATTTTCCTTTTTTATTCGCCCCGATATCTCGCATAGTTCGAGAGATACGAATTTTTGTAAAAAACAGTACACATTTTGTTAACATTTTATTAATTTTTAGAAAAATACAGCATAAGGTAAAGAACAAAACAATATTAAGGAATAAAAACATCAAGAGCGGGTATTACCCACACGAGCTCGAATAACTGCCTCCATACGCCTTGACATTCCTTGAATGAGGTGTCGAATCTGATTTTAATCGATTTGATCCCATTCTTCAGTTAGTGCTTCTTTTAATTTTTCTAGGTTACAGCATGTCCCAGATATGCTCTATGGGATTAAAGTCTGGGCTACGTGGTGGCCAGTCCATTTTGAGTAATTCTACGTCGTTTAAGCTTCCTCAGTAGAGATAAAATTGCAAAATTCCTCTACAGGGTGTTACAAACCTGAGTAAAAAAACATACATCTTTATTTTTCTGTATTTATCAATACGTATACTCTTTTTCAGAAAATTGAAAAAAGTCAATTAGAGCATAGAACAGATGCATTTATCTACAATTTAAAAAATAAATCATTCAAATCGAAATACCGGAAAAAAGTTATCATACTATAAATTTGATCTATATTTTGGATGGATCGAATTTAAAGTCGGTGAGTGTATATATATATATATATATATATATATTTATATATTATTATATATATAAATATATAAATATATATATATATATATATATATATATATATATATATATATATATAATATATATATATATATATATATATATATATATATATATATATATATATATATATATATATATATATATATATATATATATATATGTATATATTTTGAATTTGAATAATTGATGAGACCGTTACTCGATGAGAATTTATTGTTAACATGTTTGAGGAAATGAGGTGAAAAGATACAAACACTGGAATACCAGCAAAAATATATGAAATTTCTACATGAATAATATGCGGAATCCTATAATAGCTGGAAATTTCAACATAAAAACAGTGGCGATAAAAAAATCAATCCATTGAAACTACAGTATATATTTTCCTAACGTAAGCTCCATTCACATACCAAATCACAACCCTCTAACTCAATCAGCAAAAGCTTAAAAAACCACGGAAAAATATAGAATCTTTCATTTGAAATGATTGTGGTAAAGCAAGAGTTGAGACCACTACAGTGTACTTCCCATCATCAATTCAACCATCGTGAGAAATTTATATATATATATATATATATATATATATATATATATATATATATATATATATAAATATATATATATATATATATATACATATATATATATATATATATATATATATATATATATATATATATAAATATATATAAATATATATATATTTATATATTCAATTAAGTAAGTACCTGCCGATAGTTTTTTTAAAAATTTATTGATATTCGGCAAGGAGTTATGATCTAAACAACCAAATTTGTCTAAGTCGACGTTTCGACTCTTTATTGAGTCTTCCTCAGGACATCTACAATTCAAAAAGAATGACAAAGAATGTAACACCGAAACAGTTCGTCTTATATATAGAAAACAACAAAATTACATGTATACAACAGTTTCTTTGAAATCCAGTTTCATGAGCTGCAATTTACAAGGAATATACAACAAAAACTCATTTAAAACTGAAAACATGTTGAAATAACGTCAATAGAACTAAAATAAAGGGGCTCGAAATATCAAATAAATGGTATAAAAATCTGACTGAAACTCAAAAACAAATGCTAAAATTTAATCAAGTACTTAAAAACAGTTAGGTTTTAAGGCCCATAACATGACAAAACTCTACAACAGCTCATTGTTTTTGGAGTAAAATTTCTATTTATTTAATAATTTTCAAGCGAGGAGCCAAACATAGCCTCACTAAAAATAATAACAAACCCCGATGACTGTCAAGCGACATTATGTTATCAGTAACCTGCGCATGTGGACAATTTCATAGAAAGGAATATAACGATACTATGAAGAAAGTATAGCTAATTTTTGAACATGAGAAAATATGATACTTAATATTGAATAGCATTCAGGGAGGATTTATCTAAACTTAAAACATATTTATATATGCCACTAAGATTACCAATATCGTCTCTAAAATTAATCCTTTCACGTAAATCACATATGAAACACATCTCCAT
>JARQZK010003230.1:5000-15000 GCA_030704885.1 Cynegetis impunctata | reverse complement strand
AATAAAAACAAAATTCTTCATTCTTTGCTAATACTTTGAAATGTATTATTTAATTAATTTAACTCTTAATTTTCCATACTAACTTTGTTTCGGTAATAATATATATTTTTGGTGTAAATCATATAAACTCAAATGAAACTGGTTCTGCGCCATAGTGAGTATATTAAATCGCGATAGTTATTTCAATTATTTATAAAATATGTTTATGAATACGAAGGAAGAACTGCTTCTAATGTGACCGATCATCACAATAAGATTTGTAGGGGCATCTCCTCCTAGTTGAACCCCGGGAGAATTATGTGAAATGAAGTAAGATGAAATAATATGAGGTGAATTGAAGTAAAGTATATTGAACTATGTTATGATGAAGTTATATGAAATAGTATGAAGTGAAGTGAGTATATTAAATCGCGATAGTTATTTCAATTAATTATAAAATATGTTTATAAATACGAAGGAAGAACTGCTTCTAATGTGAATGATCATCACAATAAGATTTGTAAGGGCATTTCCTTCTAGTTGAACCCCGGGAGAATAATGTGAAATGAAATAAAATGAAATAAAATGAAATGAAGTATGATGAAATAATATGAAGTGAATTATGATGAAAGAATATGAAGTTAATTGAATTAAAGTATATTGAAGTATGGTATGCTGAAGTTATATAAAATAGTATGAAGTGAAGTGAAATGAAGTATGATGAAGTTATATGGAATGATATGATGTAATGAGAATGTATGAGCGAACCGAGAATATTTCAGTTTTTATTGACAAATTTGATTGAGTGACTGTTGCCGAGACAAGGTTGAGCGTATCAACACCTAATGAAATTAATTTTGAATAAATAGATACCTAGGAATAGTTTATTATAATTATAAACAAAATAAAAAATATAAATAAAAAAATAAATGAATAAATAAATAAAAACAATTAATACTTATTTTAAGTTGATTATTCTGGGACTGACTAGAAAACACTAATTTTTATTCATTTGCATGTAACTAATGGAACGTAAGAAACATGAGAGATACCGAGAGTCACAACCAAGGCACTTATATATCACTAAGCACATCGAAGACACCTGGTCCCTAAGTCAATGGTCAATGAACTGGTCGACCAACCCCAACATGAGAAGAAATGGATCATGTAGGCACTAAGTGGAGACATCCAACCAACACCCCCAACACAATCAACTGAAGGAAGAAAAGCATCTTAAATCATCCGAAGAAAATATTTAAAATCAATACTTATATTATTATATCTGAGGGACTACCGACATACTAGAGGATGAAAAATCTCATTGCATTTATGCTTTATCCACATTCCTCATTCACGGAAGAGTCAAGAATTTACGTTAAGGGGAATCTGAGATGTCTCACCAAACAAGATGTATTTCAACAACAATCAGAGTGGCCAGTATCGTCAAGCAGACCGATAAACACATTCTAGTATCAGGTGACGAAGAGCGAAAAACTTTACGCGATAGTGCTTTATACTATTACATAAGTTATTAGTGAAAACTTTGCGTGACCAGTGCCGTACTGTTACCAGGGTCAGTTGTGCCGACTTGTATTTGTATCTCATTGTTTCATATTTTTTATTTTTTTTTTCACTTATATTGTTTCACAATAAATTTTTTCTGTATTTTATTTTGTATTTCAGTTAAATCAATATTTCTTACATATATATTTCTTTGTAATTCTGTCTTAGATCAATGTTTTTTTTGTGGTTCATTTTGTATTCCAGTCTCAGATCGATGTTTTATATGTAATTTTGTTGGATTTCAGTCTTGATGTTTTGATTGTATTTTTTTGTCTCAATTTCAGATATTTGTTTTATGTTCACTTTGGGAGCCAAAGTGTCCGAAGCGGGGGCAAATGTCAAATATATATCTAATAAGCCAATAAATTATTTTAATTTAAATTATTCTATTAAATCGAATGGAATAATTCGCGAAGTAAATTCAGCTTTGGCGTCTGGCTCACTTCCGCTCTGGAAGCAAGTCAGCATTTTCTTTGATCAAATAGTCAGTACGCCAAACAGATAAATATCGCGACAAATTCAAAATCAAATCAGTTTTCAGATTTCGGTTTTCAGTTCAGCTCTTCAAGCTTTAGTTTTTTCCAAATTTCCATCGTGTTGAAAACTCACAGCCACACGATGTAGACAAATTGATATTTGCCCTGGCTCAGTTGTAAAGTGTGTAACTTAAAAGTTTAATGATGGTATGTAGCACAAAAAAGGAAATCATAATTGTACACTCTTCTTTTTCTATGAATCCACGTAAATGATTAATTAATTAAAATATGGTATTAACAAACTTTGTATACTTTATTGAACCCCCTTAGCAGCTTAAAGATCATTTAGCAGCATTAAGAAAACGTGACAAGATGGTAAAGGCAGTTGATTTTCATATTATTTACCCCCATTTAGATATAGGATACCTCGATATAGGGCAAGGTCTCGTTCTCAACGTGACAAGAATATATATATATATATATATATATATATAAATATATATATATATATATATATATATATATATATATATATATATATATAAATATAAATATAAAAATATATATATATAAATAAATATATATATATATAAAAAAAATATATATATAATAAAATATATATATATATATATATATATATATATATATATATATATATATATATATATATATATATATATATATATATTATATATATATTAACATATATATATATATATATATATATATATATATATATTAATGTTTGTAGATTGTCCATATTTGGGTAGTAAGATGAATTTAACAATGAAACTATTTTGTCTTCAAATTCCCAAAATTATATTAATTAACGTACAACCGGTTTCGTTGTTTCAGAACAACATCTTCAGGTACAATATACTGAAAAATAATAAATAAAGAGTAGCTTACAAACAAGAAAAACAAGAAAAAACATGAAAAAACATACATCTTCAATTTCAACACTTACATTTTTACACTAATGAGAGATAGTCTAAAATACAAAGAATCCAAAAATTGTAATTCAGTCAACATTGATGAGGACGAAAAGACGAAACAAATTTAAAAATTTTTCTCACATACGAGAAACAAATTATGCCTTTCAAGTTTTACGGAGCTAGCAAGATTGACAATTTAATATTTTGTAATGTGGTACCATCTACCGTAATTATATGTAGTTCTTGTTATCGAATTCTGTCATTCATAATGTTCAACAATGTCCACTCTTAGGATGGAAGGTGTGATCTTAACTAAGGCCGCAAGATGGAGTCTTCTTACAAACTATTAATAATTTCCGTGTACTTTTTCATTCAAAAAATAAATTTATCAGTTTTCTATCAAATTGAATTTGTGAATTAAGAATTTTATTGATATTTGATTTATACAATCTCGAAATTTCCAATTGCTCCAAGTTGTTCAATATGTAAGGATTGTATTCTATGTGGAGAATTTTATAATTATCAATGAAATCCGTGATATGTCCTGTCTCATTAATGTGTTTAGCAAAAAGGGAGTCATTATTATTGAATCTTATACATCTATGATGTTCAGCGAATCGAGTTTTGAAATTTCTTTTCGTTTTTCCCACATACACACGACCACACTGACAGTTGAGTTGATATATACCCGGTTTATGAAGTAATTCCATTTTATCCTTATTGTTCAATAAAAGGTCTCCCAGTGTGTCACTTGTTTTAAAAACTAACTTGATGTTATGTGGCGCAAATATTCGTTGGATTTTATAGGAAATCTTTCCATTGAACGTTTTGCAATAATATTTTATTTGCGGATGATTTTCGTTGACGTTGGTGAAGGTTGATTCAAATGGTAAAAATACATTATTAGAAGTATTTCTAGAGAGTTTCCTATGAGATAATTTGTCGACAATGTCCGGGTCAAAACCATTTCTTATTGCAATCTGTTTAATAATTCCTAACTCTTTAATACGTGATTCTGTATCTAAAGGGATATCATATGCTCTGTTTACAAAACTACTCAGTGCTGAAATTTTGTGATTTGTGCAATGAAATGAATCTTTATGGATTATTATACCAGTGTGTGATGGTTTTCTATAAATCTCAAATTGATGCCTGCTATTTACATTTTTAATAGTTAAGTCCAAAAAGTTTATCGATTTATTGTTTTCAATTTCTAAAGTAAAGTTTATTTTTGCATGTACTGAGTTAACTATATTCAAAAAATCTCCCAACTGAAGTAAATCACCTTGCCAAAGAATCAGGATATCATCAACATATCTATGATAGTATACTATTTTAGATGAGTAAGGGTTATTGTCAATGATGTGTTCCCTTTCAAACCAATCCATGAAGAGATCCGCTAAAAGTGGGGATAGTGGAGAGCCCATGGCCAATCCATCATTTTGACCATAAATTTCATTATCGAATGAAAAGAAATTCTGCTTAAGACAGATGTTGAGAAGTTTGGTGAATTCTTCTGCTTTATTATCTGATATTGAGCTATATACTAGTTTGGATTTCACTATCTCAATCACTTCTGGTATTGGAACATTGGTGTATAGATTAGACACATCTAAGGACAGGAGAATAGCATCATCACGAATGATCAAGTTTTTTATTTTATTGACCAGTTGTACTGTATTTTTAACTGTGTATGGGAAATTGCAATCGATGCTTTCCTTTAAATGTTTATTCAACCAACTTGAAAGTTTATATGTGGGTGAGTTAGCATAACATACAACAGGTCTTATGGTCATTTCATCCGGAATATCAGTTTTATGTACTTTCAATAACCCATACAGTCTTGGAACTGTTGTGAAATTTGCTGACAATTGATAGTAATTAGTTTTAGATATTAATTCCGTGCACATTTTCAAGGTATCATTCACCATTTTTATGAATGTAGATAATTTAGGGTTTACTTTGTTGACATTATTGTCTTCCATGAATTTCAAAACCTTCTTATTATAATCATCTTTAGTTAAAATAACCACACTGTTCCCCTTATCAGCTTTAGTCAAAATTAAATTATTCATTTTGATCTTATCTTTGATTGATTTAATTGTTTTTGTGTTGAAATGGCCCATCTTTGTTTGGTCTTTTATATAAGATAGTTCGGATCTCATCATCAGTTCACATTCACTTCTGATTTGATTAGAGTTATCTAGGGATTGGATAATTGTTTCTGTTTCGACAGCCAATCTTTCTAAACTTTTGACTTTCATGTTACTGTTGTTTACATCTGGTCTATATTTATAACCTAGTTTAAGAGTGTTCATCTCTTCAGTGTCAAATTTTACTTCTGTAAAATTCAGCACTGGTTCGTAGAATTGATGTGAGTCATATTGTGTGTGAACTGGAGTATATATCTTCTTTCTTAGAGCAGAAATCTTCGAATTTAACATTACTACATTAAAATCAAGGTAAACATTACTAACTTATCCGTGAAAAGTCAAAACTTAGTTCGGAAGGTCCAAGAAAATATTATGCGAGAAGAAATTAGAAAGAGCTATATTGTCATTAACTCTATTGACACCCAACTGAAATACATATATGATAGACTTATATATGAATTTCCATACTGGTTTGTAAGTCAATTTCTTAACACAACATTCGATAAAAGTTCATATATAAAGAGTAATAAGATGGAAAAGTTAAATTCGAAGATTTCTGCTCTAAGAAAGAAGATATATACTCCAGTTCACACACAATATGACTCACATCAATTCTACGAACCAGTGCTGAATTTTACAGAAGTAAAATTTGACACTGAAGAGATGAAAACTCTTAAACTAGGTTATAAATATAGACCAGATGTAAACAACAGTAACATGAAAGTCAAAAGTTTAGAAAGATTGGCTGTCGAAACAGAAACAATTATCCAATCCCTAGATAACTCTAATCAAATCAGAAGTGAATGTGAACTGATGATGAGATCCGAACTATCTTATATAAAAGACCAAACAAAGATGGGCCATTTCAACACAAAAACAATTAAATCAATCAAAGATAAGATCAAAATGAATAATTTAATTTTGACTAAAGCTGATAAGGGGAACAGTGTGGTTATTTTAACTAAAGATGATTATAACAAGAAGGTTTTGAAATTCATGGAAGACAATAATGTCAACAAAGTAAACCCTAAATTATCTACATTCATAAAAATGGTGAATGATACCTTGAAAATGTGCACGGAATTAATATCTAAAACTAATTACTATCAATTGTTAGCAAATTTCATAACAGTTCCAAGACTGTATGGGTTATTGAAAGTACATAAAACTGATATTCCGGATGAAATGACCATAAGACCTGTTGTATGTTAAGCTAACTCACCCACATATAAACTTTCAAGTTGGTTGAATAAACATTTAAAGGAAAGCATCGATTGCAATTTCCCATACACAGTTAAAAAAACAGTACAACTGGTCAATAAAATAAAAGACTTGATCATTCCTGATGATGCTATTCTCCTGTCCTTAGATGTGTCTAATCTATACACCAATGTTCCAATACCAGAAGTGATTGAGATAGTGAAATCCAAACTAGTATATAGCTCAATATCAGATAATAAAGCAGAAGAATTCACCAAACTTCTCAACATCTGTCTTAAGCAGAATTTCTTTTCATTCGATAATGAAATTTATGGTCAAATTGATGGATTGGCCATGGGCTCTCCACTATCCCCACTTTTAGCGGATCTCTTCATGGATTGGTTTGAAAGGGAACACATCATTGACAATAACCCTTACTCATCTAAAATAGTATACTATCATAGATATGTTGATGATATCCTGATTCTTTGGCAAGGTGATTTACTTCAGTTGGGAGATTTTTTGAATATAGTTAACTCAGTACATGCAAAAATAAACTTTACTTTAGAAATTGAAAACAATAAATCGATAAACTTTCTGGACTTAACTATTAAAAATGTAAATAGCAGGCATCAATTTGAGATTTATAGAAAACCATCACACACTGGTATAATAATCCATAAAGATTCATTTCATTGCACAAATCACAAAATTTCAGCACTGAGTAGTTTTGTAAACAGAGCATATGATATCCCTTTAGATACAGAATCACGTATTAAAGAGTTAGGAATTATTAAACAGATTGCAATAAGAAATGGTTTTGACCCGGACATTGTCGACAAATTATCTCATAGGAAACTCTCTAGAAATACTTCTAATAATGTATTTTTACCATTTGAATCAACCTTCACCAACGTCAACGAAAATCATCCGCAAATAAAATATTATTGCATAACGTTCAATGGAAAGATTTCCTATAAAATCCAACGAATATTTGCGCCACATAACATCAAGTTAGTTTTTAAAACAAGTGACACACTGGGAGACCTTTTATTGAACAATAAGGATAAAATTGAATTACTTCATAAACCGGGTATATATCAACTCAACTGTCAGTGTGGTCGTGTGTATGTGGGAAAAACGAAAATAAATTTCAAAACTCGATTCGCTGAACATCATAGATGTATAAGATTCAATAATAATGACTCCCTTTTTGCTAAACACATTAATGAGACAGGACATATCACGGATTTCATTGATAATTATAAAATTCTCCACATAGAATACAATCCTTACATATTGAACAACTTGGAGCAATTGGAAATTTCGAGATTGTATAAATCAAATATCAATAAAATTCTTAATTCACAAATTCAATTTGATAGAAAACTGATAAATTTATTTTTTGAATGAAAAAGTACACGGAAATTATTAATAGTTTGTAAGAAGACTCCATCTTGCGGCCTTAGTTAAGATCACACCTTCCATCCTAAGAGTGGACATTGTTGAACATTATGAATGACAGAATTCGATAACAAGAACTACATTATAATTACGGTAGATGGTACCACATTACAAAATATTAAATTGTCAATCTTGCTAGCTCCGTAAAACTTGAAAGGCATAATTTGTTTCTCGTATGTGAGAAAAATTTTTAAATTTGTTTCGTCTTTTCGTCCTCATCAATGTTGACTGAATTACAATTTTTGGATTCTTTGTATTTTAGACTATCTCTCATTAGTGTAAAAATGTAAGTGTTGAAATTGAAGATGTATGTTTTTTCTTGTTTTTCTTGTTTGTAAGCTACTCTTTATTTATTATTTTTCAGTATATTGTACCTGAAGATGTTGTTCTGAAACAACGAAACCGGTTGTACGTTAATTAATATAATTTTGGGAATTTGAAGACAAAATAGTTTCATTGTTAAATTCATATATATATATATATATATATATATATATATATATATATATATATATATATATATATATATATATATATATATATATATATATATATATATATATATATATATATATATATATATATATATATATATATATATATATATATATATATATATATATATATATATATATATATATATATATATATATATATATATATATATATATATATATATATATATATATATATATATATATATATATATATATATATATATATATATATATATATATATAATATATATATATATATATATATATATATATATATATATATATATATATATATATATATATATATATATATATATATATATATATATATATATATATATATATATATATAAATATATATATATATATATATATATATAAATATATATATATGTATATATGCATATATATATATATATATATATATATATATATATATATATATATAATAATAATAATAATAATAATATATATTTAATTCAAGAAATTATTGTTACAATATACAATGTACAGTATACAATAAGGTTGAATTCGTCAACAAAAGAGAAAAAACTTAATTCAGTTAAAATTATTACAGAAAATTATAAATTCTTCTTTTGAATAGGGTTCACATTTAATGATCAGTTCATATAGAGTTTTCTTAAAAATATTGAGCACTGAAATACATTTCAAACTTTTGGGAAGAGAGTTGAATAGTTTCAAGCCCATATAGAGAGGTGATCTTTGTGTTAAACTCAAAGTGTGACGTGGATAAAAATATGGTTCATTACGTCTAGTGTTGTTATAATTTTTGTATCCTTCAAAATAAGCTGGATGTAGATACATAAACATCAACACTCTATATATATATAAACCACATAGCGTAGGAATCCTATTCTTCCTAAAATATCCCCTGCATGACTCCCTATAACCTAAACATAACATAGTTCTCAACATACACTTTTGTCTTAAAAATAACAATTCAGCCAATGAACAACCTCCCCAAAATACTATCCCATATGACAGCAATGATTGAAAGTTGGAGAAATAAACCATTTTCACAGTTTGAAAATCAACTCTAGTCTTAAGAACACTCACACAGTATATAACTGAGTTCAGTTTTGTCACAAGATTGTAAATGTGATTGTTCCACTTAAGATGGTCATCCAGGTAAACTCCAAGAAACCTTGCGTGATTGGATATAGAAATCTGTGGACCAATCTCCTCTGGAATCTCAGCTGTAGAACGATCGCAGCAAAATACTAAACATTCGGTTTTTGCCACATTCATGACAAGACGATTTTCCATGCACCAACTATCCACACCTTTCAGAATCGCACATGCCTTCTCAATTGTCAATTCCAAGCTAGGGGAACTCAATAAAACATTTGTAT
Organism: Cynegetis impunctata; assembly: GCA_030704885.1. Taxonomy (NCBI): domain Eukaryota; kingdom Metazoa; phylum Arthropoda; class Insecta; order Coleoptera; family Coccinellidae; genus Cynegetis; species Cynegetis impunctata. Next base: position 5,360 of record JARQZK010003230.1, on the reverse strand, counting down.
CATCCGCAAAGGAAACAAGATCCGCAAAGAATGATTGAAGGACATGACCACGAAGCACCAATGGAAGATCATTTATATAAATGAGAAAAAGAAGGGGGCCAAGAATGCTACCTTGAGGCACACCAGTATTATTTTCTTCCAGAGAGGACCGAAACTTGTTGCCATTTATCATCATCTCTACAATTAGGGGTCTATTCTTCAAATAACTTTCCATAAGATTCAGTTGTTTATCTCTCACTCCATATCTTTCAAGTTTCATGAGCAGTATGTCAATATCCACACAATCAAACGCCTTCGACAGATCCAAAAACATTCCCACAGGTAGTTCCTTCCTTTCTAAAGCGTCTAAAACAGATTGGT
>JARQZK010003229.1:0-24111 GCA_030704885.1 Cynegetis impunctata | reverse complement strand
CATATTCAGTTTCTGTTTGAATATTGACTTTATGATTGACAATTGTTATCTGTGTAAATTGTATTTGTTCTTTGACATTTGTGTTTGATTTGGAGGTTATGATATCGCGTTTAATTTTATACTACTATATAGTTTATATTTAAATGAAAGGAAACCAAGGAAAAGCAAACTCTTAACACGTTCTGTAGGTTAATATTTTGAATTAATTTAGATATGTTTTTGTAACTTTTGTACGTTTCCAATTGCAGACAGTCCTGAAGAAAAAACAAACTTCGTTTCGAAAGCTAGACATATGGAATAAAAAAAGAGTAAATTGACTTTCTTCACTTTTGATCGACATCCCTTATATATATATATATATATATATATATATTATATATATATATATATATATATATATATATATATATATAGATATATATATATATATATATATATATATATATATATATATATATATATATATATATATATATATATATATAAAATCGGAGAAATGAAAAACCAAAGTAAAGAAAGAACATAAATTATTTTATTGAGAAAATTATAGTAAGTTATTCAAGCGTATAATATAAAGTTGAGAAATTGAATAATTATTTAAGTGATCTTGAATTTTCATCAAAGCATTGTTCATTTTCATGAATGCGCTGATGTTTCATCCCAATCATCGCCTGAAAATAAAAATATTTCATACAGTAACTCAGTAAACTATTCAATTCAGTTTTCAGCACTGTTTCCAAAAGTACGCAATAAATAAATTGAGGGAAAATAATTCAAAAGTGAGAACAACAAATATTCTTATTTTAGTGTAGGAATAATAGAATGTGTAATAGAATGTGAATTCACACTGCTTGAATTCTCAAGTAAACTTATACGGAGATTTCCTTCCTCTCCATAAGATTATTTTTTAGTCTAAATTCATATTTTTTTTTCATAAGCTTTCTTAATTTTTCAATTATATCACGTTGTCACCTTTTTCTGTTGAAATATTTTATCTTATTTTACTACCTTAGGTTGGTATCAAAAAATTGTATTGATTGACTTTGGAAGACAAGTAGTTTTTATTTTTTTTATTGTTAATTATAGTGACTTCAACTACTACGGTCATTTCGTCACTAGTAAGAGATCTACAAGTCAAACTTATCGCTAACAAATTACCTAAATAGAACAGTCTACAATTAAGAAGCATCGTTAGTATAGTACAGCTAGTTAAAATAGTAATACTACATATATGAATAGTATGAGAAAAAATATATAAACAAACAATAAACAAACAAATAAATAAATAAATAAAACATTATCTGTATGATCACGACTTTGACAAAACTTTGATATCCCTAAGGAACGCAAGGACACAAGAGATAGCTTCTCTATCTCCAAGGTTGCTTATAAGTAATCTCTGAATACTATGCCTGGATCTTTCTTGGGTGTATGAAGGGCATTCCAACAGTATATGGCGCACAGTGAGGGAGACCTGGCAGTCATCACACAAAGGCGCCACTCGGCCACTGAGCAGATGCTGATGAGTAAGGGCTGTATGTCCGATGCGCAGCCTATGTACTTTGATAGTTTCCGCCTTTCTATGCGAAATGTCAAGATAAGGGACCAAAATAGTAGGCTTAATTTCCCTCAGCTGGGTATGGGACCGAGCCCATTCCTCCTGCCATATGTTCCAGACCCTACTCCTCAAATAAGCTTTCGCATCAGTGGACTTCTTCAAAACCACACCTGCAGTACTATCTAACGATGCCTGCCTTGCAGTAGCGTCCGCAAGTTCATTTCCTCGGATACCGACATGACTAGGTACCCAGAGGAAGGTGACTTGGCATCCCTGTTGACAAGACAAGTAGTTGTTGTTCTTCAAGTTGATCAGAAATGTCCACGTCGCTGTTCAGTTTTCTGAATTTATTTTGTTTAAATCTAGCCTATAAAGAATTTTGTTAATACTTGTAACTGTGATGTCTTCCCTAATTGTCATATCTTCCTGTTACCTGACTTTGTAATTACTCAAAAATTCAAATTTTTCCCAATTTCATACGAAGTTCATGATCTATTAATTCAATTAGAGTAGGTATTTACTTTGCAGGAAGCACTGAAGATGACAAAAGTCGAAAGCGCCTTGCTCCTGTGGTATGGCGGCCATTGGAAACTGTCGGAAAAGTATGGCAAGGTGATTTTCGCGAATGGCTACTCGACGATGATTAGCTGTGCAAAAATTAGCCTGGTACAAATAGTTGAATTGTTTTGTTTAAATTAATGTATTCGCGTCGGTATGGCGGGCTGTAAGTCAAACCCGAGAAGTATGGCATTACGCTACCGCCTACTTCTTTTTTTTCGACTATCTGAAAATACAAGCATTTTTGTGGAACAAATCGTTCGACGCTCGTTATTTATCCGACGCGTTCGATTAACGCCCACACGATTGGGCTCCATTAAAAGTGCTATGACCATCATTTTCCTTTTTGCCTTTACATAATTAGACCCCTGAAGAACCGCCATACTGGTACAAATGACCTAACATTTTGTGTCACCATCTCCCGGTCTATAAAGTAATTTGTCTAAAATTTATATGAACTCATATTTTATATACCTATCGTTTTTCTCTCAAATTATACTCGGTTTAGAAAGAATTAATGTTTGGTAAAAATAATGCAGTCTTCCTGCCTTTTTCACTAATCTTTTTCATCCACAATATTGCCCAGACTGAGTAAACGATAAAAGCCGCAAAAAGCTGTACTCAGCGATAACGAATATGTATAGAACGATGTAAAGCAAAATGAATAATTTCAAAAGAATGTCTGAAGATGTTAGAGAAGTTATCTTTTTTCTTTAAATAAATTTTGAAGTTCGCTAATTTTGTTTTTTTTGTATGAGGAAGAGGCACAACGAGAGATGAAATATGTATATTGAAGAAATAAATAAATAAATTTATGACATGAATTAATACGTCTAGTACTTATATGATCTCATATTTTATGTACCTTTTTTTCTTCAAAAGATGTAACTATTTAAAAATGATTGATGTTTGGTAAAATAATTTAGTTTCGCCTACCTTTGTCATCAAAAAATTTCTACACATCTATATTTTATCGGGACATCTACTTATTGGCAGAAACGCTGCTAAAATCCTGCTGCACTCACCGGTTACGAAAAACCATGGAATTATGTAAAGATAGATATATATTTTCGAAGATATGCCTGGATTTGTTTTAGGATTAATTTTTTCTACTCAAGAAAAATGTGAAGCACTCAAAATTTTTTTTGCAATTCGTAGAGTAAGAGGGAAACCGCACAACTAGATACGATACACAAACGATAAAAATTGCGTTTTAGACACTAATGAAAATAAATTTGCGGCATAAAATTGTCTAGCCTTTCAGTGCACGAGTTGGGTCTAACAGACCGGGCGTTTTGTTTTTATGGCGCTATTTTCTGATGTCATTGAATTGGGTGAGGAGCCCCGCTGTACCTTTTGGTAGGTTTCTTCCCTAACGATTAGTATTGTTTTCAGTCAAGTTTATTACTTAGGGCATGATAGATCACGAGAAACGTCTTGTGAGACCCGACCCGTGCGTTGGTGTAAGTATTCGAGGAATACTCGACTTATTTTTCAGTTGTCTTTATCGTAATTCTCTGGACAAGTACTCATCATATTATGTTTTATTATGGATCCTCATGAAGTTGAAGTAAATAGACTTGGTAAATTGTTCGAGATGATGATTGCCTATCCCGACTTCGTAGAAATTTTAGAACACGAAATATTGTAAAGATCGTAAAACAAAATATTATTGTAAAGAATTCAATAATTTATGTTATTATTATGTTTAGGGCCTGGAGTAATTTTTTGTTACGAATGTAATGAGCAAAAGTAGTACCTACATATTTTATATGAACTTTTTTATTCCTGTTTTTGAATTACCTGTCTTATTTCTCTTGCCTGAAGAATTTTAACATCGACATTTTTTGTTCAGGCATTTTTCATCGGTTTTATATTTTTCTTGATATTGATGTTAAAAAAAGATTAGGGTAAAATTTCAATTATAAAAATATGAAAAAATGAGAAAATTGGCATTTTATTATTTAAGTTGAAGAAAACTATTTAATACTTCAAAATGAATCATAAATGAAACTAGAAAAAAAAATTTCAATCAAAACAATATATATTGAAATAGGGTCTGAGAGACCCGACCCGTCTACTAGCGCAATTTGTTTTCACCCGTGTACTGGAATGCTAGTACTTATATGAACTCTCATATTTTATATATCGTTTTTTCCTCGAATTATATTCTATTTAGAAAGAATTAGTGTTAAGTAAAAATTATTTGGTTTCACCTACCATTTTCACGCCTCCAAATTATGTCTTCACAGTGGCCGAAATAGTCTCGAATACTTCCTTTGGGACACTTCCTTCTTGGTGGAAACATTAAACTGCACTCAGCGGTAACGAAAAAGTATAGAGCGATGTAAAGGAAGATGAATATTTTCAAAGACATGTTTGGAGATGTGCGAGGAATGATTTTGATTACTCGAATAAATTGGGAAGTACGCAAATTTTGTTTTACTATATATATGAGTAAGAGGAAAACCGCAGAACTAGATAAACTTGCGTGTATTGAGATGGGCGTGTTCAGTCGCATTGTGAACATGGAAAATTCTTCAGTAATTCAAAAAATTATCGGAGAACTTTCCAAAGGAGCTCGGTCACGATTTGTATTGGGAAACACTGAGAAATTTGTTAATTACTTCAAATCAAAGTCAAATAAGCTGCACTGATGAAATTTAATAAGATCGAAACAGCCGTATGCAGATATTGAGTCGGGTTGACTTGACGATTTCTATAATTCACTGTTGGATTGTGAATGCAGATTTCTCGTCGAAGAATACATATAACCAGCTCGCTTGTAAAGTTGTTTGATAATTTTTTTAATTATTGAAGAATTTCCCTTGTTCACTTTATGTAGTATATTAAATTGACCATGGTCAACTTATATGTTTATTTACAACCATATATGTAATGCTGTCATTACTAACATCATTGAAGGTTGGGAAGTGTCACATTACACACCTCTACTTCCCGCTCTCACTTTCCGCCCTCATTTCCCGCCCTCACTTTCCGCCCTCATTTCCCGCCCTCATTTCCCGCCCTCATTTCCCGCCCTAATTTCATCTATTCTAGAAGAATATTTTTTTTTTTAAATAACACATTTTTTCGACAAATTTTATTCAATAGCAAACAATAAAAAACAACAATGAACTAAAATACAACAAACTACTTATTGATATTAATCGTTAAATTTGAATTATTGTAAGCATTTATTGAAATATTTAGGCCTGTACCAGCGCTGGACCCAGTTGTCTCTTAGGGCAAATAATTAATTTCATGTTGAATGACTGAGGTATGTGAACTACTTGCAATAGCTACAGAAGACATGGCACATTGAGACAGCATAGTGGCAGTTTTCGTTTTATTCTCTATTGAGCCATCCACATAACCTTCTGCCACAGTACTAGATTTCCATCATCCCAGCCTTTTCAATTGGAGTACACTTGCACCACTGTTGGCAAGTAACGTAGCGGCGGTTCTTCTGAGTGCGTGTCCTGTGAAGCCTTTCCAATTCTCTAAATTCAAAAAAGTAGCAATTTTTTGGGGAAAATTAGCTATTGTATTGTGTCCAATTGGTTGATTTCTTGCTATTCCTCCTCTGAGCTGAACAAAAAATCTATCGATTTCTATGTTTTTTCTCAAATTTATGTAGTCTCGAATGATCTTCACCCATACTGAATCAGTAATCAAAAACGATCTATTTGTATGTGTTTTAGAATCTGGAATCTCAACCGAAATTTTTTCTACAAAAAAAGCTACATCCAACATTTTCATTTTCACTAATTCGTCCGTCCGACAAGCTCCAGATACGCCTATTATTAATGCTACCTAAAACAATAAAAAAAATAATACAATAAAACCAGTATACTTGTATTAGCTCAAACACGTAATTTTTTTTAAATACTTGAATAAAGAATCACAAATAACTTACCTTTATCGGTAGAAGATTATTTGGAGCTTTATTTAAAAAATCCACTATATTCGTCCTCGAAAATACGTTCGATTTCTTGGGCCTAAAGCCCACATTTTGTCGTTTTAGGAAGGCTAGCAGTTTCCCATGTTTGGAAATATCAGATTTTTCTTCAATTTCTAGCATCGTTCGTATCAAACTCTACATTGCCCACAAAGTAGACGGCTTCTTTTGTCTATTATGTTCTCCAAAATATGCCAGTAGTACACTTTCGGACCGATATTTTTAACCTTTTTTTCTTCGCACCACTTCCTATATAATGCAATGGCTTTTAGATACCGATGCTTACTTTTCTCTGGCACCAAGCCCTGGACTGCTGCATGAGCAGCCTGTCGTACTTCTGGTGGGGTACAATCCATAAATTCTTCGTCGGAAGACATGTTTTTAAAATGATGATTCACACTTGAGAACGGTTAGAGATACCCAACTAACGGAAACGTCGTGTATATTAATTGTATAATTTTATTTTTTCATCATTTTCCAACTTATTATTTACTAATCTCATTTCATTTCCTTTTTCAGATACTACTAATTCATTGAATTTAATTTTTTCAGCTATTTTCTTTTCTTTTCTTGCCATTTACTAATCAAATTTCCTTTTCTTTTATTTTTGTTTCAGATATATTTTTATAGACAATGGAAGTCCAGAATTCCACAAATACCCGATCTTTGTGTTTACCTGATTTCATGTACGTGAGAATTTACTATTTTACTGGAATATAGAAGAAGTTCATTCTGAAATAGAACTACTATAAAGAAGTAAAAATTCTGTTTTAGTACCCGTGTTCGTGGAAAATTGTAACTATTAGTATACATACTAGTAATGATCCAGAAGTTCCTAGTTTCCCCTTATGTTAGTTGTTTACGCACTGAATTATTAAATAATTATTAGAATGTTTCAGGTCTACTGAATGTTTGAAAAGGTTACTGATTTAAATATTTTCTTTTTCAGGAATGTAATAAAAAGAAATCCTGCTCATCCTCGTAATTTTACAATGCTTTAATGAAAGGCTCCAGACAGATTATATGGTCACTTAAATAATTACTTTGTTTCTCAATTTTATATGATATGCTTGAATAATTTACTGTAATTTTCGAATAAAGTTAAGTTCTTACTTTGTAGGTATAGGTTTTTGATTTCTCCAAAATATCTGCGTTCATCTACATTATTATGTAAAAATATATATATATATATATATATATATATATATATATATATATATATATATATATATATATATATTATATATATATCTATGTATATATATATATATATATATCTATGTATATATATATATATATATATATATATATATATATATATATTATATATATATATATCCCACGAACAAAGCGGCATCATTTCTTCAAACGGTATAGGCTTGCATCCCCGTGTATATTGGTGTATATTAGGGAAACCTTTTTCCGTACATTCCGACTTCTAGTTATTTCCAGCGGATGGTTTGACATCCGTATATTTTAGTACAACTTAATTAACCATTTGACTTCCATATACTCTATTTCCAGGTAATCTTACTTCCAGCAATGTTGCCAATTCATAACATCTTCCTGTTCGTGATCGAAACACGTAAGAATATGTTTATTAAGAGTTTCATTCATCATTCTGGATTCTGGAAGATACCTAATGAGTTAGTTGATATATTTTTCTTTGGAAGTGCTGATTAAAATCTTACAGCTCTTTTTCATCATCTCTAAATTTCAGGGATTATTAGCATGTTGGAGATGAGTTGTAACAGCGCGATTATTTCCAAATGCTCGAATACATCCTGACGTTTATCTCAAAATTATATAAACCATTGTACAGGCTGTCCAATTTTCGATGTCTTTACGGGGTAACTCGCTTAGTTTTAAAGATAGAGATTTCCGGTTTTCGCGAACGTTGGCTACTTTTTTGTGATACCGCAAACAAAATTTTCATAGCTTTCTTCGTTTTTGAGATACAGGGCGAAGTTGAAAATATTGCATTTTGGCCACCCTCCTGTATCACAGCTGTCTTTTAACTTATAGGAAAAGTAAAAACTGTCTTTTATACACTTTTTTACGTAGAATCTAGTAGCGTAGTCAGATTTTTGAAATCAGCTGTCATTGTTTAGATATAACCCAATGTTATAATTTTTTAAATAGAACACTCTGTATATTTTTCCTTATTCAAAACACAAATATTTTGCGCTTTTGAAAAATATATAATATTTATATAATATTCTAAGTATTAGCCCTGCATTTAGATAATATTCTTTTTTTATGGCAAGTCGAGACAAATATCACCTCAATAGATCGTTCGGCGCAATAAACAAAAAGATCACTTCCATTTATATAGGGTAGAATGAAAAGTTTTCTTCAAAAAAATATTACTCAATATAAGCTAACAGACATGCATTTAATAACAGACATGCATTTAATAACTATTAGGTATAAGAAAAATAAAAACTTATATGAATCACTGCTACAAAAAAAAGCTCTATTACTTTTCTGTTGAAAATGTTTTGTGAATATTGTTCAAATTATTGCCCATTCTCTTGAAGACACAGCCGATATCTTCTGAGGATAGCGTCAATCGACCATAGTTAAAACAAAAGTCTTATACCTAAGTATTCGAAAGCTTCTCTCGTGGCAGTCATCAGAGCATCTCGATTTTCGTGCCGCGTGTGGTTTATTTTATTTTTGATATAGCCCCATATGAAGAAATCTAATATAGATAAGTCAGGGGACCTTGGTAACCAATTAATAGGACCATTATTACCAATCACCTGGTTTTAGAATATTTCATTAGGATAAACCTTTCCTGTATTGAGCCAATGGAATTTCGTCAAGTAGTTCAGAAAAAAAAATCATCCAAAATTTTGAAATATCTTTAGTGATTCAAGTTACCGTCGAAAATACGGTAGGCTAATCTTCCTCCAAAAACGAAACAAGATACATTAAAGCCGAATCTGCCTTGTTTGTGACGAACCAGCGTAACGTGCTCATTTTCATTTGACCAATAACGATGATTATTTCGATTGAAAATACCAGCGCTACTTATATGGCTTTCATCGGACAATCCCACTAAAAGCCCAAAAATTTATATAAATGGAGGTCCATTCAAACCAACTTGGTAATATATATCTCAACCAAATCTAATTTTTATAGTTTTTATATACCGGATTATCATTCGCTATTGTGAGAAAAATTTGTACACTTTGACAGGAACTATAAACATTCTGCACTTACTTTTATTTCATAGCCACATACTAATTAGGTCCAGAGCGTATATAGTCGATAACTAGTGTTTCTTTAGAGTTTAAATTTATTGTTTTGTCAAATTGTTTAAAGACGTATATTAAACAATATTTTTTCAAGGAGAACTTTTCGTTTTACGCTATACAAATGGAAGTGACATTTTTGTTTATTGCTCCGAACCATCTATTAAAGTGATATTTGTCTTGACTAGCCATAAAAAAAAGAAAATTATCTAAATACAGGGCCAATACTCAGAATATATATTTTTGAAAAGCGCAAAGTATTTGTGTTTTGAATATGGAAAAATATACAGTGTTCCATTTAAAAAATTATAACATTGGGTTATATCGGGTATCGTGAGATTCACAAAAAAGTAGCCAACGTTCGCGACAACCGAAAATCTCTATCTTTAAAAATAATAGAGTTATCCCGTGAGGACATCGAAAATGGGAAAGCCTGTACTCATGACATTAAAAAAAAATATCAAGAATTATTCCACATTATAAAGTTTTTATATCTCAACAACGTACTCAAAGAAGGGGATGACTGTACTAGACAAAAACTCATCGTGTGATTCTTTATTAATGACTCTACATGTTTCGAGCTCAATGCAAGACGTAGATGGAAAAAAATTCGGGTGAGGGAGGGAGTCCATTGACTTGATGATTTCTGGAACAATTTTTCGAGAATAATTGAACAATATTCGAGACATTTAACTAGGAAATGTTACATGATACTGTACTTCTGAAAAAATTTCGGTTGGGGGGGGGGTCCAAACCCCATACGGCCTTGGCTCTATGAATTCATCTTTAGGAATCCAAATCAGCCAAAGTGAAGCTGAAATTGAGTAAAACTCAGCACAGAAACTTTTCAAAATAGCCGGTTCCTAGTATAAAAACAACAACGAAACACGAAAAAACATGACAAAATGATGAAAGCTGATTTCTTGAAATGCAGAATACTGGAGACTTGTCACCGAAAGTTATTTCACTAGACCGATAAAACAATTATATATTAATTTTACATAGGAAATTCATAAGTGGAAAATTAAAGAAGTCATACTATGGACTCTCGAGGAATTTCTCGATGTTCACTTATATAAATTTGAATCCAATTTAATCGAAAAAAAAATAGATACCAATTTTCGCCATTGTGTTTTACTTCATTTCAGCTTTATTTTGTATGATTTGGACCCCTGAAGATAAGCTTATTTAGCTCGAAACATGTAGAGTCCTTAGTAAAGAATCACATTATCAAACTATATTAAAAAAGGAAGTGTCTGTGTTACATGCTATGTTGTGAAACCTTTCAATGAAGGATCATATCTTATAAAAGAATCCAGTAAAGATATTGCATTAAGACGAAACAGATATTTTCTTAAACGTTATTATACAAGACGTTAACGTTATTTTTCAAAAACCTATGATGAAAATGATACCAAAAATAGTCCTGATGATAATGAAAAGATCAATTCTAATGTTGAAGTTTAATTGAATGATTTTAAATGGAATAGCGATGAATAGTAGTAACAACTTACTGCATTGTCGAACGAAGCATCGAATTATTGAAAATATCAATTCACCCCAAGATTATGCAGATTTCACGTCGTGAAATATATATAATCAGCTTCCTTGGAATGTTGTTCGATACTTTTGAAATTATTGAAGAATTCTCCATGTTCACTTTATGTAGTATATGTAATTGACTCTGGTCAACAATTATGTCTCACATAATTTGATTGGCAAAATATTCAATAATTGAACCGTATTCATAAAAATGAAAGATAGCCTTGTGATAAGGTGAAAGTATAAGGTTTTCAGTTGAAGAAAGCCAACATCCCTTTACTTACTCTTGGAGGATATCCTTGCAATTATGAGGTAATCATTATGAATTCGAAAAAAGGAAATGCTTATACTCCTACCTTTTTCTTCAACTTGAAACCTTATGCTTACAAGGATATCCTTCATTTCTATGAATACGGTTCAATATCTGCCATCGTTACAACTGATCAATATATTACTGAGTCTGCTACTGAACACATTCTCAATTATTGAAGGATATTATTTTTATTTAGTGTAAAAAAAAGCGTTTATGAATAACCAAATACTTTTTTGTAAAGAATATGCTCATAATTTATAAGTATACGGTTTTACTAGGAATATTATTAATGCAAGCTGAAGTATTTTCTTCATTTTCTGCAAGTATAAACATAACCTTTTCTTTGTGAATACGGCCCATACGATTATACTACAGATTTTTTCAACTGTCCAGAATGCAAATATTTTAGAATGCATCGAATATGCAACAATATTTAACTTTGGATTTTGTTGAAGTTAGTTGGTGGATGAATCTGTTGAATCTCGGAAGTTATGCATTTTGAAAAAAAAATTTCTGATAAGAATGAAAGCTGATCGAGTTCTCCAAACTATAAGACCTCCATATTTTGGTTTAATTCTGCACGATTTTTGATATACACGTTATTGAATATCGATTATTTCATAAAATATCATTTTCACACTACTTTTTTGTCCAAAATTTCCTTCCAGTCTCTTAAAACTAACTGTAACCAATTCCCGGAATCAATAATCATCCCTCACTTCACACCTCTTTGGTGAGCATTCATAGACAGAATAGACAGATAGACAAAAATAATGAAGGATTCTCGATCTAGATTATTATGAAAACTTTATGAGTCTTCCTCACCACCTTCAGTCACCTTATTCTAATACATTCATTCGTTTTAGAGGTTCCGCGTTTTATATCTCTTGGGAGAAAAGCAACTTTTTATATTTTACATTTTCATGTTGAACTCAAAAATTAGGCACCATTATTTTGTGAAATAATTGAGCAACTATCCTTCACTGTTTTTCAAAATGTTCATTGTTTAGATAACTGGTACCCAAGCTGAACATTTTTTGAAATTCGATTTCGCCCAATGAACTCATAAAAGAAATGGATGTTTGCTTCGAGTGAAAATGTTCTGTGGCTGATTTTATCATATAATTGTATCAAATGTGATAATTCCAATGAAATGTTCTTTGTGTCACCCTGTAAAGTGAAATAATGAAGTGAATTATCATCAGCTAACTAAAAAGCGAAGATAAAATGTTTCCACCGTTTCAGATATCTCAAATTATAGAAGAATTATTCTTGACAAAATATAAAAATTTTTCCTTGACTCTGTACAGATGTATTAGTCCGAAAACAAGGTTTCCATTTATGGAAATTTTTCACTAAATTGAGATCGAGTGACCTTTCAACATTTTTCTCTATCCCGCTTAGAAGTATGAGAAAGAATCAAAATTATGTAGATGAATTTTCTCATAATAATAAATCTCACAATTTAAAAATTAAAATCCGTTGGTTCAATGAATATATTTATGTATTACAAAATGAGTTTTCTTCATCATGATTATGATCATTTGTGTACAGTGGCAGGATTCGAAACAGTTTAGTTTCAGATCGCACGCACGAATTTAAAATCCCGCCAGAATATCTTCTCTCAGCTGCAATGTTTATCTTTCCGATACAAAAATACGAGGTCAAGTCCAGTAAATTCTAGTCGTAAAACGGCGTAAACAACAGAACAGAGTTGCCGGTTGCTCCGGATGCCAGACACTCCGCTGGATGTATAATCCTAAATATACAGATAATATACATGGGAGTGATGAGAGCGCCACCAAACTCGATCTGGAAGAACCTCCAACATACAAGACGTTCAGGTTCGGTCATATTTGGCGTCCAGCCAGTTGTTATCGCAATGTGTAGAGGATACCCTAATGAGTCGTTCTGTGTGATTTTCACCTGAATGTAAAGTGGCAGCCGTATATCGGATGCCACATTTCCGCGGATGCCACTCTTACCGCGATTTTAACATGGGAAAGTGCCACTTTGGTCTCTGGATATATATATATATATATATATATATATATATATATATATATCTATGTATATATATATATATATATATATATATATATATATATATATATATATATATATATATATATATATATCTATGTATATATATATATTTTTTCCGTATTATTTTCTATGTGTTAGGTCACATTAAATTATGCATTTCAGTTGTCGTGCAAATGATTGTTTATTGACGTTTCGGCCATTTTATGGCCTTTTTCAAAATCTATAAACCTTAACGTAGATAATCAACAAATTGAATTGAAACACAGAGAACAAAACATTCTTATCACATATACTCATCACAGTCAACGGCGTCAGTTATTTAGAAATATATATAAATAAATATATGGATATATAAACATATAATTATATATATATATATATATAATATATATATAATATATATATATTATATATATATATATATATATATATATAATTATATATATATATATATATAATTATTTATTTGAATTAAATATTGCAAGCTGAAAATATGGCAATGATCCCTAACTTAAACTGAGATTTTCGAACATTGTTCTATAATGTGAGTACCTTTTTTTTTATTTAAAAAATTTGAAATTCCAAATAAAAATTTCATTAAAAACGGCTACTTCCATATAAACGAGCTATACCGATAAATTTTTCTCTACTTGTTTAATATTTTCCCGCAAATAATTTCTTTGTTATTGTTAATTTACTCTTTCTGAGATCTCGCAGATGGAATTAATCGCCTCCGTGGCAAAGTTTGACCAAATCTTCCATACCGGAGAGTTCAAACAATGAACCACAAATGTTGTGATTGTCTTCCATAGCAGAGGATTTTGTTTGTTATACTATTTTCATCTCCAAATTTTCAATCCAATGCTTAGCTACGCTGTTCTGATGAGGACCAAAGAGTCCGAAACACGTGTCGACGGCTGCTTCCATATAAGCGTTCTATACCGATAATTCTGCTCTACTTTTTTAATATTTTCCCGCGACTAATTTCTTTGTTGTTAGATAAATAGTAACCTATTTTTATTTTTTTCGAACATTACGTGGGTAAAGGTTTCTCTAGTTTTCCTTACCTTCTAATGATAACAATTTTGAATGTTAATATTAGACTGAATAGCACATAATAAATAACAAAGAACAACCACATCCGAAGAAAATTTTAACAAGACAAGACAAAGTCGCTTTTTCTATTCAAATTTTTTCAAATCAATAAATGTCAAAGAAATTTCAATTTTTTCGAATGTCGAAGTGAAACGTCAACTTTTTAATAAAATCGACTTTTTTAAGATTCAACCAGCCTGTTATTGCTAATAATTATCAAGAGATTAAAAATAGATCACAGGCAACAACAATTCAAATAAATAATTAAATATTGCAAGCTGAAAATATGGCAATGATCCCAAACTTAAACTGAGAGTTTCAAACATTGTTCTATAATGTGAGTACCTTTTTTTTTATTTAAAAAATTTGAAATTCTAAATAAAAATTTCATTAAAAACGGCTACTTCCATATAAACGTGCTATACCGATAAATTTTTTTCTACTTGTTTAATATTTTCCCGCAACTAATTTCTTTGTTATTGTTAATTTACTCTTTCTGAGATCTCGCAGATGGAATTAATCGCCTCCGTGGCAAAGTTTGACCAAATCTCCCATACCGGAGAGTTCAAACAATAAACCACAAATGTTGTGATTATCTTCCATAGCAGAGGATTTTGTTTGTTATACTATTTTCATCTCCAAATTTTCAATCCAATGCTTAGCTACGCCGTTCTGATGAGGACCAAAGAGTCCGAAACACGTGTCAACGGCTGCTTCCAAATAAGCGTTCTATACCGATAATTCTGCTCTACTTTTTTAATATATTCCCGCGACTAATTTCTTTGTTGTTAGATAAATAGTAACCTACTATTATTTTTTTCGAACACTACGTGAGTAAAGGTTTCTGTAGTTTCCCTTACCTTCTAATGATAACAATTTTGAATGTTAATATTAGACTGAATAGCACATAATAAATAACAAAGAACAACCACATACAAAAAAAATTTTAACAAGACAAGACAAAGTCGCCTTTTCTATTCAAATTTTTTCAAATCAATAAATGTCAAAGAAATTTCAATTTTTTTGAATGTCGAAGTGAAACGTCAACCTTTTAATAAAATCGATCCTGTTATTGCTAAATAATTATCAAGAGATTATATATATATATATATATATATATATATATATATATATATATATATATATATATATATATATATATATATACAGGGTGTCCCACCGGGAAAGAACGCGATCTGTATATGGAAAACTACACATAGGAAACTTTTGAAAATTTGACAGTATACTAATGTTGATAGGGGCAACTCGACTAAAATTATTTAAACTTTTAAGGCTTATCATCTAAATCATTTTCATTTAAATGCTGCACTAATGAAAATATGGATAGCATAGGGATGATATTTGTGTTTCCGTAAAATTCTTAGAACTGACGATTCAGATAAGCCTGATTCTAATGTTATCTGCCTTGAAGATTTTGTTGGATATGCTTCAAAATATCCCAAAATTGCTATTTCAATATTTTCATTGTCAACAACTGGTTTCTTTTTGTACACTTATGCCTTTACGGATCCAAAATTCTTGAAGTTTTCTATAATTCGTTTAACAGTATTTGGTGATGGTTTTTGTTTATGAGGATATCAGGTCGCACATGTATCACATGTTCTTGAAATAATTTATCACATTGTCCATAAATAATAAATAAGTTTAAATAATCTTCGTTTGAATAATTTAACCTGGTGCCATTACGATGATTTGAAATGTCAAATATGATCGTGGCTATCCTAGATCTAATTGTTTAACGATTAAATGCAAAATTGCCATATAAAAATATTAAATTGGCAATATTTGGAAAACTTCAAATTTTAGGTATAGATAACTTTTTACAAAGTTACCTTCTTTTTAAATGCTTAACACTACAAAATAAGAAAAATGGGGGGTTTCCATTTGAAAAAATTGATTTTTGTCAGTTTTCTCAATCTCATTTTAGATCTTTTTTTCGAACACCCTGTATGATTAGTTATCCAAATACTATACAAAATCTATTAAAGCAAGTCTTTTTCAATTAGGAATCCATCCCAAAGTAAGTAATACGGGAATCCTTATAGGAACAATTGATATTTATATTGGGGCTTGCAATCGTCATTTTTGACATAAAAACCTAAATATGTCAAAAACGCTCAGACTTAGGTATAGGACATAATGCATGAAATCTGCCTAGAATGTTGCTTAGAATCTAAAAATGTATTAATATATAGGGTATCCAATTTAAAATAAGCAAGTTGGTATCTACTTCAGGTATAACCGGAAGTGCCACTATCTTGAAAATATTTTAGTCGAGTTGCCCCTAACAACATTAGTATACTGCCAAATTGTCAAAAGTTTCCTATGTGTAGTTTTCCATATACAGATCGCGTTCTTTCCCGGTGGGACACCCTGTATATATATATATAGGAAAAATGTATTTATATATTTTGAGGTTGCAGTCAGAATAATTGTTGGGCTAGGTTAAAGAATACTCTTTGTCATATGGTCGAGCTTTCAGAAATGGCTATTTCCTTTATTAAGACATCTATAATAAAAGAACAAGTTTAGATTTACAACAGCATTCACAAAAAGTTAAAAATTACTTACTAACTTGAGGTTATTTTAATTTTGAAAACACGTGAAAAAGACCATTTCCGAAAGCTCGACCATCTGACAAAGAGTATTCTTTAACCTAGCCCAACAATTATTCTGACTGCAACATTTTTCCTCAACTAGCCAGTCAAGACTACTCATCTATATATATATATATATATATATATATATATATATATATATATATATATTATATATATATATATATATATATAATAATATATATAATATATATATATATATATATATATATACTGCCGTCCTAAGGAAAAACGCAAGTAAGTGGCAAAAAAAAAATCGAAAATCAGTTTTTCATCTACACCTATGTATACGAACGCGCTGAATTCAAAAATGCAAGAGAAAATGCAGTATATACAAAGATGGATGAGATATCGACGTGGAAATAATGCAGTAAGTGCAGAAATTGTTCCTTTTGTACCTTAAAATATAGTATCCGCACATGAGTAAGAAAGAAAGCAGTATCTACAAGTAGACACTGTGTTTTAGCTTACAATTCGTAGATACTACTTTTTAACTTACGGTACTAACGTGTACGGACAAGAATTAACAAGTGAATCATTCCAACCCACGGAGCTAAGAATTCAGTTATATCCATCGATTCAGGAAAGGAGGTTCATTTATATACGACGAAATGTTTGGAAGTAGATCGGCAAAAATAATGGCAGTATGCAAAGTGCAGAAATCACGACGACCACTCGCAGTTCTGTGGCACGAAGCAATAACTTCTCGAAAAAATGAGGATATTATAAGCACTTTTTACCAATTCTTCTTGCATAATAGAGATACCAAAAATATAATCATTTTGCTGGATAATTGTTCCGCTCAGAACAAAAACTGATGTATGCTCAGTTTCATGAGTGCCGACAGTTTTCACAACCTGGTTAAATTAAGTTTAAAGAAGAAAAAGAAAACATACTAGACTTTGTAGATTCAGTTTCAAAATCAAATTCAGGGAAAGTTGATGTGAAATCTATGCAGATCAATGATTTTTTCCAATGGAAAGACCATCATTCCGTGGCCAAGACTAATAATATAAAACTCAATAATCCTAAGCCATATTTGAGTGATATTGTTCAAATTCGAGCAGAGCGGGGAAATTTCACATTGAAGTACAAAACAGATTTCAGTTCCGAAACAGAACATGAATTGAATTTCATCAAAACCGCTTCAATGATAAGGATTAGTACTGAACCTACTGAACTTTGAGTGTGGAAAACGGTATCGAGCAGACCAAAATGGAAGCTTTATTGAGAGTAGTGGGACCATTGATGGACAAACCCCGTTTACAGTTCTGGAAAAACCTCCCTGTCAAGAAAGAAAATTAATTTTATTTTAGAAAATTCATTTTTATGTTCTTACTGTTGATATTTTCTCATCATTATTATAGTATGTGATAGCCATAAAAATTACGTATCAGTTGTATTTATTTATCGAAGCAGCATTACAGTTGTTATCCAAGTTTTGAAAAATTAAGAAAAGTTTAATTAAAAAATATGAAAAACACATAGTACCTACATAATATGGTTTCATGATTAGTATGATATGAATTGTTTCTTTAAATTAAAACACAGTATGTAGTTACTTACTACGTTTTATTTTATGAAAAAGACTGAACCTCATAATCATAGCCACAGTAATTGATATATTTTTTGAAATATTCTTCGAATTATTTTGGAATTTACAGAAAAATGAAACTGGAACTATTATACTTAGTGACACTGAATTTCATAAATATATCTTCACTGAAACGACCTTAACTGGTCTCATAATTTGTTTATGTGTTTACTGCCATTTCACTTTTTTGTACTTACTGCGTTTTTCGTTGGCACGGCAGTAATATATATTTATATATATATATATATATATATATATATATATATATATATATATATATATATATATATAATATATAATATATATATATGTATGAATCTGAGAAAGATTCAGGGGTTCAATCCGATTTTTTTGAAAGTTTTGTTGGCGCTGAGAAGCACCGTTTGTTTCACGACGTTTCGCCAAAATCTCATTTGGCATTTTCAAGTGCTGCTGTACGTCTGGTGACTCGACGGCAACTACTGCAGACGGCAGTAGTTGCCGTCTGAATATATGAAAGTTCCCCCCCTCAAAAGTCGGGCCTGCATCTGCACGTGATATATATATATTTAATTTTTTCAGCTGTTTTCTTTTCTTTTCTTGCCATTTACTAATCAAATTTCCTTTTCTTTTATTTTTGTTTCTGATATATTTTTATAGACAATGGAAGTCCAGAATTCCACAAATACAGAAGAAGCATTGTCGAAACCATTCAAACTAACAATGATCGGGATGAGTAAAATTCTGGACTTTTTTTTCAGTTATCGGCCATTTGACAGTAGTATTTCGACAACGACCATGATTACCTCTTTTGCACTAGATCAAATTTTTTTTTATCTCTGTAGACTCAATAGTTTCGGAAATACGGCTTTTCGAAGTTTGTTGTTTTTTTTTTAAATTTGCAAAGTTTTAGCAATTTCTCTTTTTTAACTTCATAAAATCGTCAATACACATTTGGTCAAAAAACACTCGATGTTGTTTTCAATTAAATTGACTACCACTTAGGAATGCGATAAGTGTTACAGTAAATTGAAATGTTTCAGAGTGGAGTTGTAGAAAAGCTTTGAATAACTTGATTGGGACTGAAATTTTTTTAGCAAATGATATAAAATTGGAAAGATCATCTCAACGCCTTCCAAAATTTGTGAAAATCAAAGATGGTCGACATGTGAACAACAAGAGTTGTTATTAAAATCTAAAAAACAGAAGACGTTGGCGGGTAGCAATATTGGTGCCTTCATTTTGGGATATATATATATATATATAATATATATATATATATATATATATATACATATATATATATATATATATATATATATATATATTATATATATATATATATATACCTATATATATATATATATATATATATATATATATATATATATATATATATAATATATATATATATAATCTCTTGCATAATTATTAGCAAAATAACAGGCTGGTTGAATCTTAAAAAACTCGATTTAATTA
The DNA here is from genome assembly GCA_030704885.1 of Cynegetis impunctata. Taxonomy (NCBI): domain Eukaryota; kingdom Metazoa; phylum Arthropoda; class Insecta; order Coleoptera; family Coccinellidae; genus Cynegetis; species Cynegetis impunctata. The sequence goes on along the minus strand of JARQZK010003229.1, from coordinate 4,087 downwards.
ATAAGTTGACGTTTCACTATGAACATTCATAGTTATTAAAAACTTTTGAAAAAAAAAAATTGAAAAATTCTTTGACATTTATTGACTTGAAAAAATTGAATAGATAAGATTGATCTAGTCTTGTTAAAAATTCTTTCGGATGTGGCTATTTTTTGTTATTTATTACGTGCTATTCAGTCTAATATTAACAATCAAAACTGTTATCATTCGAAGGCAAGGCAATCTACATAAACCTTTATCTATGTAATGTTCGAAAAATAATAATCAATAGGGTACTATTTATTTAACAGAAAAGAAATTAGTCACGGGAAAATATTAAAAAAGTAGAGTAAGAATTATCGGTATAGAACGTTTATATGGAAGCAGCCGTTGACACGTGTTTCGGACTCTTTGGTCCTCATCAGAAACGGCGTAGCTAAGTATTTGGATTGAAAATTTGGAGATGAAAATAATTTTAATAATAAAATCCTCTGTTATGGAAGAAAATCACTTATTTGTGGTTTATTGTTTGAACTCTCCGGTATGGGAGATTTGGTCAAACTTTGCCACGGAGGCGATTAATTCCATCCGAGAGATCTAAGAAAGAGTAAATTAATATTAAAAAAGAAAATTTTTATAATAAAATCCACTTATTTGTGGTTTATTGTTTGAACTCTCCGGTATGGGAGATTTGGTCAAACTTAGCCACGGAGACAGATCAATCTTATCTATTCAATTTTTTCAAGTCAATAAATGTCAAAGAATTTTCAATTTTTTTTCAAAAGTTTTTAATAACTATGAATGTCATAGTGAAACGTCAACTTATTAATTAAATCGAGTTTTTTAAGATTCAACCAGCCTGTTATTGCTAATAATTATCAAGAGATTACAAATAAATCACAGGCAACAACAATTCGAATAAATATATATATATATATATATATATATATATATATATATATATATATATATATATATAATATATATAATATACATATACATATATATATATTATATATATATATATATATAGATATATATATATATATATATATATATATATATATATATATATATATATATATATATATATATATATATATATATATATGTATATATATATAGGTATATATATATATATGTATATATATATATATATATATATATATATATATATATATATAATGTATCTATATATTTTGAGGTTGCAGTCAGAATAATTGTTGGGCTAGCTTAAAGAATACTTTACTTACTCTTTGTCATATGGTCGAGCTTTCGGAAATGGTTATTTTCTTTATCAAGACATCTATAATAAAAAGAAGAAGTATTGATTTACAAACCGCATTCTCAAAAAAGTTAAAAAATTACTTACTAACTTGAGGTTATATAAATCTTGAAAACACGTTATTCTGACTGCAACCTCAAAATATATAAATATATTTTTTCCTCAACTAGCCAGTCAAGACTACCCATCTGTATATATATATATATATATATATATATATATATGTATAATATATATATATATATATATATATATATATATATATATATATATATATATATATATATATATATTATATAAAATATCTATATAAATAATATATATATATATATATATATATATATATATATACACATGTTTGAGATAACATTAAAAGATGCATTAGTTTCAAATTATAATATGCTATTCAGAATTCTTAACAACTATCCCCTCGAAAATTGAGAATACTTTTTTTCCCAAATTATATTCTATTTAGAAAGAATTATTATTTGGTAAAAATAATTTGGTTTCGCATACCTTTGTCAGAAATTTGGATCCACACATATGCCAAAATAGTCTAGAACCTTTCCTCTGGGACATCTTGGTTGCACTGAATTGATGAAGCACCTCACCTTTTCACGTTCGGTGAAAATACGAATCGATCCATCGCAATTTCTTTCTCTTGGATAAATCCAGCACTCAGCGAAAGGGAAAATGCATAGAGCGAAGAAAAGAAAGATATAGATTTTCAAAGACATCATAATCTGTAGATGTGTGAGGAATTATTCTTTTTACTCAAATGAGTTGTGAGGTTCGCAAATTTTATTCTGCAGTTTGTATGAGTAATAGGAAAACCGCACAACTAGAGATAAGATGCAGACATTGGAAAGGGCGTGTTTATAGTCGCTAATGAAAATAAATTCATCAATTTGCTTACATTTCATTTGGAAAGAATAAATATTTAGGAAAAATAATTCAGTTTCACATTACCTTTTCAGTAAAAAACACCTACATATCTTGAAATAATTGAGAATCCTCCGGGCATTTTCCTCTAGACAAGTGAAATGTTCGATGGCACTCAGAGGTAAAAAAAAACATATAGAATGACCTGAAAAAGAAGATATATATTTTCAAATACATGACTGGAGAAGAATGAAATTGATGTGTTTCCCATATGTAGGCCATGAAGCAGAATTACTCAAAAGGAAAGCCATGGAAAACTAGCAAAATTTTTTTCCGCATTTATCGCATTAAGTGACTATACTTCCTGAAAAGATTAATATCGACTGAGTATTATTATTGATATCAATTTCGTGAAATTTTGAATTACCATCTTCAGAAGGTAGTTTTTAAAAAAACCCACAAAATCCACTGATCTACCCCATGTGACCCCTATAAGATCTATCAACCTAATCATATACGATATATGATAGGTAGGTAGACAGCTAAACCTTTCTAATGATTAGTCATACTTGGACCAAATACCTATTTTTACGAGAACTTTTCAGGAAAATACTGTGAATTTTGTTAGGAAATAAACTAGATACTTGGAACTTGGCCACGTAGCTTGAACGTAATATTTGTTATCCTACAGTGCCCACCTAAAGTGACGCTATCTTGATCAAATGGACTGTCGAAACTTGGATACTTTGGTCGAAATTATCCTGATTTTTGGGAGAGTCGAAGAAATTGTAAAAGAAATTGTGAACGAGTGGTGAGTCACTTCGTAAGGAATGTCAAGAGATGTACTAAAATATGTGAAGGAATTTTAATTTCAAAAAATAGCTTAAAGGGTATCTATGAACTAGTGATTGAACGACCAAATACATCCGGATATCGTTTGGATCTTCATATACCATTTATAACAAGAGCACTTTGAGTTGTACAAAAAAACCCCCTCAGAAAAAAAAACTAATTACGGCTGAGAAACCTTTGTTCCTTGCTTAGAATATCTTCGAATAATAATATTTTTTACAAGGAATACATACTAATATATTAATTTCCAAAAGGAACAAATATGTTGTAAAAGAATTATAAATATTGTCTAAAATGCACTATTTTACATTTGATATATTCGTTAGAAATACTCACTAAAACGGCAACTTCACTTACAAAAAACAAAATAGTATGTTGAATACTTACAACCAGAGAAAATTTAATGATATAACTTCACGATCAGATTTTGAAGAACTGAAACCAATATTCGTGTGAGTTTTGCATTACATTTGAGTACGTGAACTAAGTTTCACTAGTGTTTTTCAGTTATTATAATAAATTTTGATTCCAAGTTAGTGTAACCAAAGTACCACTGAGAAGACAAAATGATAACACTCATTCTGTTAAAAAATTCAAAATATCAGTCCAAAGATACACTTGTAAATGAGCAGGCAAAGAAATTCATTCATTTTTCGCATTTAGGGATGTGTTATCCATATTCTTTTATTTTTTTGCAATCTCTTCTTTACCTTATCATGAAATCAATAAAAGCTTTGCTGAAAGAAAGAGTTTTGGAACCATTCACAACTTTGAGAGGGCCATGACAGAGAAGCTGAAGGACCTTCCGAAAACAAGCCTGCCAAAAATTCCTCCCATAATTGAATCAAGGTTGGGATAAGTTCATCGCTATCCAAGTGGAGAAATAAAAAACGAAAATTAGTTCAAACTTAATGTAATCTTATCAATTGGTTCGTGATCAATTAACTTACCGTAAATTTTGATTTCCACCTCTGTACAAAATTCCGTGTAATAGTTGAAATTACAAATCGCTCTGCTTGAAAAACGCGCGAGCAGCAGATCTCCTTCAATGGGGTTGTATTTTCTGATCACTTCTTATCCTCCTTGATT
>JARQZK010003228.1:0-24172 GCA_030704885.1 Cynegetis impunctata | reverse complement strand
ATTAGCTTCACGAAAGCTCCTCGATAATCGACTGATTTCATTGTCATTAGAGGAATTTCAGGAGCAAGTCTTAGAAGCGTATAATAAACGGAAGTCGATCTACGGATCTAATTCACGAATGCATTCCCGTAGGATCATACTTCGCATAGGTTTGTCGTTATACGTCATCAATCTTTTCCAACTCTCGACTTGCGAAGGAAACAATCGCTTGATAATATATCTATATTATCACTCTTACTACTTCTGACCTGTCTTGTGGGGTCAAATCCCCTTTTATGTACATTTGTTATTTCCCAAATTTCTTCTCTATAATTTCTGTATCTTCAATCGGTATATTTCTTGAGGATCTTTCAATGAAAATCAGCTCATAAAAACCGAGGGTACCGACAAATATCCGACCTTCATAATAATAATGTTACCGGTTATCCTGGGCGGCTTTTTTTATCGAAATCAATTACACGGTTACCCAGGGTCAACTTCGATATCTCGGGGTCGTATTTTGGTCCGAAAGTAGGATCAATGTGTGTCGACTGATTCCAAGCCTGATTGATATATTTACGTACTGGTTATGGATATTGTGAAAAGTATTCATTCAACTGCTCGGAATTTTTCAACTCGTCAAATAGTAGTTGTGATTTTTCAGGATTTTCTCCTACTAACATAGATTTATCTTCGTCGTCGTCAGCATCAGAGGAATTCTCAATTTTAGATTCAGCTACTATATCTGTAGGTAGAAATATTGGCGTAGAAACTATCTTCGAACGTGTCAGTTTAAACGGTGAACTACCTTCATCACCTTCGCTAGGTTTATTGATTGTTATTGAAGGAGGAGGAGGATGATATTTCAACGGAGCCGATTAGAACGGAGTCGTTGGGGGGCCCATTCGTTGGGATCCGACGGGGGTCGATTGGAACGGGGTCGTTGGGGAAAACACTCGTTGGGATCCACTCGATAACGGTGTCGCTGGAAATCGTAATCGTTGTAACGCATACTTGTTGAACAACGGGGTAGTTTTCAACCCAGTCGTTGGGGGTTGAATAGTTGCACGTTGGAGTATTGAAAATATTCGTTGAATCGTTTTATCCGCCTCAGATCGTCCCATCTTGAAGGAAGCATATTTTTTCCTTACATCTCTAACAAGCTGTTGAATCTTAAGTTTACGTTGGTGCTCCTTAGACAAGTTCTTGGGAGTCATGATGCTGAAAGTCAACTGAACACTAATCTATTATGATTTTACTTTTATAAATTTATCAAAGCCCATTCGATAACGTCCTTTGTTCAAGTTGAAATCCTTCACTATAACTATAAACCCATATTTATCTGCGTTCCAACACAGAGCATAATTCCTTGAATTCATCATACGTCATATTGGGCTAACATGTTCATCATAAACGTGACGTAGGTTAGGAAATGCTACGTCAATGAACTTATGTCGACCCATAGAATAATAATCCTTAATTTTATTCTGCTTGTCACCCATTATATCATCGAAAATGAAGATTGAATTTTCTCGTGCTTCACAAGGGTCAATGATATCATCACTTTCCTTGTATGGATAATATCCAATATCGGGTATACTCTTGAGAACTTGCTCCAATAAGCGATACTTCGGCTGATAGATTTTTCGAGAAAATATAAACGTTTTCAAATCTAAGTCCGTTCGGATTGAAAAGTAATGAGAGTAGAGCATTGGATTTTCCTGACCCACTAGGACCAACTATAAGAAATCTACAACTGTTTGGGAATGAATCCCCATGTCTTTTAGCAATCTGATCCTCGAAAATATCTAAATTATCAATCGGTAGCTTAGTTGTTTGTTGTATGACAGACATCTTGATACTAGTGTAAATTTAAAAAAATCTATATAAATATATAATTATTTCAAAAACAATTCACTTTTATGCTTCCTTAAATATTGATAAATAATACACTCACATCTACAAGATCCGAAGGATTCGCATTTTGAGCAAGCTATTCCATCAACATAGTCTTCATCTAGGCCTCTCCCAATACATTTCAATGGACAACAATATATTTTTCCATCAATTTTATTCCAACGTCGTTCATCTTCTAAAATGTTGCATTCAGTTTGTAGAGGTTTATCTAAGCAATATATGGTTAAACCACACCCTGTACACTTTACATGATTATCGTATAATATATATTTTGTAGGTAGAGAAGTTATTTTTACATTATAGAAACATCTGATTAAAACAAGAACAAACATAGATATAAGCAAATATGTTGATATGAATATATATTCCACTATTATTTCATAGAGTGACTCTTCAGACATCTTTACTCTGTTAATGCTCCACGTATACTGAATATTATTTGATGGAAGTGGTTATAAATAAATAAAACAATAACTCTTCACACATTTTTTATTAGACACATCTTCTAGATTCACATTTCAGTTTACTGAATCTATTTTTATTATGAAAAACATCGAACCTGGGATCCAAGGACATTCGTTTGAAGGAATCAAACATCTTCTTCTTAGCCTCATAAGCAGCAATTTTCTTCTTCAGTATTTTTATATTTTCTAAATGTAGATCTATAGCAGACATATCTGTATGGTGTTCTATTTCGGTATGAAGTTCCAAACCCATTCAAACAAATTTGGAATTTGTCATACTGCACATGCGGTCCCCACTACCATGCACAGAGATCGTTTAAATTGAAACTTTGGTGGGGTCCAACCATAATTTTCTACATTTATTATTCGAAGCGTCAGACCAATACAATTTAATTTATTCAATAGAAAATCGTATTTTTGTTTTCCCTTCACATATACGATATCTACATTGGTTAGTAGCTTTTTGAGAATAGCATTTATTTCTGAGTACGATACATTCCCCTCTGAATACCTCAGACCATGATGATATCGTTCCAAGTATCTGATTTGTTTCTTATCTTCTAGGGTAAGTGTGGAATATCCTCTTGGAGGTTTGAATATGAAATGAGCGACTTGATTTCCACTATTTATAGCTAGCTCTTTCAGGCAAAATTCTCCAGCAATGACAAATCCTTGGATATCTACCGTTACAACCTTCATTTTCAGAGTATTTTCTTCAACTGATTAGAAAGATGCCACCTTCTTTACAGTTTCACTTAGGGGGAGATATTCGATGACGCAATCGTGTATTATTATACAGTATGCTCTTGTAGATTATGGAAATCCATTTCTAGCTTCAATTTCCAATTTAACATCCACGGTAGAAGATTTGAAGCTTTCATCACGTCTAGAGCAGTCGATTACAAATATAGCCCGTGACTTGAATTGTGCATAATCGAGTAGAGCGGCCTTTTTCTCGTTCATATAACTTGATGAAAATTCCGAATAGTTATGATGAGCTTCGGCGAAATCGTTCCTTTCGAAATCTCAATTCAGGTTTTCTTGGGGTATATATTCACCGTTCAAAAGTAGTCTCACATCTGATATGTCAATGTTATCTAGATAATTTGGATCTTTAATATCATTGTCTTTTCTGTTTCTATGGAAGAAACAGATTATATACCGAGGACATTCGATAATTGATCCAGTTTTCACGTTCCATACTTCCTCAGTGGAACCTTGTGTAAGAACTGGTAGTTCATGCAACTCCCAACGTCTGAACGGGATTAAAACGGGTCTATCCGTTTTGATTGATTGAAGAAGTTCTAATTTGAGAGTATCTGATGGATAAATATGTTTAACTCTTAATTCCATACTCTGAATAGTAATTTCTCCTTTGGTAGCTCCAACAGCTTCTCCCTCTGCAGGACTGACCAGGATTGAATTCTTGTCATTGCGAGTTCGAACGAAACGAATCAGCTGTTTTCCACAAATAGCCATTCGATAATCGTTAAATATATTCAGGAGATGACTCAGCGGTATTCGTAAATAGAAGCTTCCATCTTCATTTTTAATAGCGCCGTTTGGATAATTCCATCCTGCAATAGCCAGTTCACGAATTTCAGCTTTCTCGTAACATAAAAATCCTCGTACAGTACTAACAAGTCCTGGATTTTTAACGGCATCTATCTCGCTTCCACACAGTTCGTAAGATACCCAAACAGCACAATGACGTCTTTAAGTTGTAGATTCGATGTCGTGAACCGACAAACCAGATGTCTTAAAGTTGTCTCCTGAGTGTCATCTTTAAGACATCTTAAAGACATCGAATGTTACAAAGAGAGATGTCTTAAAGACTTCATTTTTAAGACGTCGTAAAGATATCGACATTGGAACGCCTTTTAGATATCCATTTGAGGATGTTTTACAGTCTTAGTACCTAGGTCATTTTTTCATACATATTCTTTTCCTAAGAAATAAAAGTCAAAAAAATAAACGGAAATAACATTTATATTCAGTGCACAAACCAAAATATAAATACCTACATTTAATTCCTAAATCTAGTAAAAATAATCATAGCGTATAACGCAGTCTTAAAATAACAAAATGTGCTTATTCCTGTAAACTACATATGAATATAATGATCATAATATACAAGTTTACAAATTAGGAGTTAAATTAATGAAAAAAAAAACTGTAAAAACTTTAAAGAAAATAAAATTCAATTCCTATAAAATGCTGGTTTCGTACAAGCGTTTTAAAAAATTAAAAAAAAACCTATTAATTCTTATATTACTTATATTTGGCACAAACCAAAATCTAGGTACATTTAATTTTTTAATCTAGTAGAAAAATGCACACCGTATGACGTCTTGAAATATCAAATAAGTGTTATTTAAAACAAAAACGTTAATCCTTCTTATTAAAATAAAAGTATTCACGGGAAAAACTGTTTTTATTTAAAACGTTTTATTCAACGCTGTTGCCCTCCTGTCAGATGCCCTTCTTAGCCACGTTTGAATTGCACATTCACTTATTTTTTGACTGTCAGATAATCCTGTAACATCTGCAGCTCCTAAAATATACAAAAATTTAGTAATTACATATAAAAAGATAAATATAGGTATAAAAACATTTTTTAATACAAGCTTTTATAAGGCTCTAAAATGTAAAAAATAAAATCTTACAAGCAGAGGGCAAACATAAAAAAGTAACTTTTTTTTAAAAGTAATAACGTTTTGTGCTAGACATTTACTAATTAAAACTAACTAACCTTTACTAACTAAAAGACGACAATTATAATTTCATTATTAGTATTTACATATCACAAATTTTATTATTCCACCAAAAACACTGCCTTAATATTTATATCAGATATCTCTACTACCCTAAACAATTATAATTTTTGTAGCAAACGCCAATAAAAGTTTATTTTTAAAACAATTCAGTCTAAAAACTATAAACTTTTTACCGCTTTTATCCAAAATTTTTGCTCTTTTGGAGATGCTATAGAATGAAAGGTCAAATATAATTTTGATAAACTGGGCTTGAATGTCTTTGAATTTTGGTAATAGAGGTGGTAAATATATTAAAATCAACACAGTGGGCATGGCAAATTAAAAAAAAAACCTTTTAAAGTACATCATGAATACATAGTATGTTAGTAAGTATAAACAAATGAAGCTGCTAAATTGAGAAAAATACGCAAAATGACTTACTTAGCAAAAGCCTCGCTAAATGGATGTTGTTAAATTTTCTTTTTTCCTTAATACCCTTCAACCTTTATTTACGGGCTTGGTCATTTGACAGTATCAGTTGGAGAACCCTTTTAATAAAATCATTACTATTACTACCACCGAGCTTAGATATCTCTTGGACCTAAAATTAAATACAGATTAAATCTTACCAACCAAAATTAGTAGAAGCAACTTACTGCATTGGAGAATTTATCTTCATCTTGAAGATATTCTTCAAACTTTGCAAACTCTCCATCTGTTTTTATGGAGAACTCAAGATCTTCATTTTGAAAGAAACTTGTTTTTTCAATAAGTCCTTTGTACTTTTGGACTAAAAACTGATGAACAAAAACACCCCACACCACAAAGGCACACAAAAGGCAAAAAAAACAAAATGTCGCCGGTCCCGGAAAAGTCGAAAGGGATAAACTGATATTTGACAAGTGATTGCTGCCGTTGACATATCGTACCTGGTATGTCTTGTTTACAGCGTAAGATGGCGCTACCATAAAATAATGCATTTTCCCTGAAAAGTTGCATTGATTGACATAAAATTTTAAAAGGTTTAAAAATTTCATTAATATTTTAATAAACAACTAATAATAATTCTCCTTCTTCCTCAATTGCAATGGACTCGCGTAACTAATAATAGTCAATATGAAACGAAACAAAGAAACCTGTTCCGGTTTCATTGTTAGCCGCAATTGCCGATAGATGGAGCCGGAATTCGCAAATTAAACAAGGCCAGTGCGAATCCTGAAAGGTAACACATAAGGTCATTAAAATTAAACTAAAAATTTTTTTTGCCGGTAATACTATACATAGGTACATATTTTACACATTTATATATTGAATTTTTGAATCTTCTTTATTCTGATTAATTTAAAATAAATTATCTAATGGAAATAAATGAGTTAAATTTCTAAATATTAGGACGCCTCTCAATTGGGGGTTAGCCTTTGTGTTATTTAGGGCAACTCTTCCCTCTCTCTTTTGATTATGGACTAGAAAGAGACAAAAAAAGATAAGTTAACCCTAACTTGGGTAACGGCGGGTAACCTCGATTCAGAGACCGTGCCTTAATCTTAGTTTTTTGATAATTCTTTTAAACCAGATTTTAATGTTTAGAAAAACACATTTTATTACACCACTAGAGAAAGGTTTTTCGATAAAAGAATTTGATAATTATATATTAATCTAGGCCTTAATAAGATGTCTTAACGATGTCGCCATTAGACATCTTTAGAATGTTTAAAAAAGACGTCCATAAGATGTCTGCTTTAAGTCTTTGGGCGTCCAGACATTTGACAGACATGAAAAAGATGTCTTTAAGATCTTGTGTGCTATCTGGGTATGGAATCGAAAAGGAAAGCACCTGCGTTATTCACCAATGAAACATCTCCTTCACCCGCAGTTTTAGTCAATTTTCCTCTGATAATGACATCTGAATCGTTCATGAGAAGCCAAACATCCGGTCTATTGATACCAATCTCGATGGTGTCGTTATTGTCAAAGGATTTAATAAAAGGTAAATATGTCCTACTTTCAACTTTGACGATTGAAGGTCAGGCCACACATATCCGCACCGTGTTCGCACCGAGACACGGCCGTGTGTCGGCCAAGAAGTTCAAAGCCACACATTTCCGTCACACGGCCGTATGACGGCCGTACTACGTTCGCGGTCGGTATCAGAAAAATTTGTAGAATGTTATTAAAAAATAAATTTCAATTGATATATAATGCAAATTAAGACGCAGACAAGAGATTATATGAGACTTTCGAGATAAATTCAAGAACGCCAAAATGAAGGTACCTATATACAAAAATTCAACTGATTATTTCTCATTCTGAGGTTGATCGCTAAAGTGACTGCACTATTTACTATTGTCTGTATTATAAAATTAGATTGTACTACTATCCTGTTGAATACGGTACCTTATTATTTCAAAATAGTGAAACTTAAGCGAAGTGTCGTTTTATTTTGAAGTTTAAACAATATTCTTAATGATATTTCACCAAGTGATTCAATCTCAGTTATTAATTATTGATGCCAACATCCTAATTTAATAAATAGATAAACATATCATAATTATACCACTAAAAAGACGCATGCGGAAACAAAAACAACTTACCTTGATAATCGTTGATTGGGCACAGTATCAGGTTTGAAAAAATGGTAGTAGTTTAAAACTGGGCTGACAAAAAATATATTGACTAATATTCACAAACTTCGGAAACAAGAACTATAAAACAATGTAGTACTCTTTCTTCGTCGTAGTATACTCGCAATATAGATGTAAAGAGAAAACTGTCCTCTCCTTGTTGATTTTTTTTCTTATAAGAAAAAACTACTGGGGTGAAAATGGGAAATTGAGGGTGGATCCATTGGAACTTTGAACGTCATTGATTCGAAAGCACCCTGATTGAGAGCGATTTAGGTTTGTAATTGTGTTTGTCGGTGTCATAGGAATATAATATGGTCGGTGTCCTGCAGTGAACTCTATCTAAAATTGAGTTCACTAGTATCCTGTAATAAAACATCTCTTTCGAAAAACGTGCCATATCAGAATCCTAGACCGGATTCTCTAGTATATAATCAATCTTTTCTAGACTTATGGGATTGAATACAATAGTAAGAACAACATATGCACAAAATACAACATGTCTTGATTTGAATGGCCGAACTTGAGAATTAAAGATTGGACAGTAAAAAAATGTTCAATACTATCGATTTTTCTAGGGTGAACAGAAAAATTGCCCACCCACTAGCTACGCTCTAGTCTCCATTTCTACTATATGATTTGCCGAGAATCCATCGGAGAACGCACCGTGTCCGTCAAAAAGTAAAACATGAACTATCTCGCACGGTGCGGACGCGGTGCGGGCACGGTGCGGAGATGTGAAGACAGCCCCATAAGAAAGCACGGGGCTATTCTTCACCGAGACACGGCCGTCTGTCGGTGCGGATATGTGTGGCTCAGGCTTGAATCGTCGTTGACAAGGGGGCGGTAGAGATCGAAAGCCTGGCCTGATAACATGACCTATAGATTGTAAAAATATTTTATTTTCTAACGTCAGATGTGACCTAGATGACTGTTGAATGACTAATGGTTTCGGTACTCTTACTCTTGTATCTTTATACTTGGAGGAAAAAATCAAGACCATTTTTTAAGCTCCAATCTAACTATAATTTCTTCACCTCTAAAATTGACCAGTTCAAAATCCTGATCTCGAATATTCAAAGTTATATTATATATCTTTTTCTTCAGTACAGGAAGGTTTATTAAATTTCTAGGTGTTTCGTCTATCGCATAACCTGGGTCTGCGTTCACCGAAAATTCGTATATCGCATGTGAAGGTCTATCGTTGTAAAATGCTCCCTCGCTGATATTACTATCTATATGTATAGTTCTAACTTTAACGATTTTCACGGGTAAATCTGACTCATGAACCTTTTCAGCTTCTAAAATCTTCTCGGAGAATCCCAATAGACTTCGTAAAATCGATAGAGTATGACTTCTGAAATATCTCGCTTCTTAAAGTATTATTATTGGGTCTCAGGAAAAATATTTCTTTGGAAGTATCCTTCTTTTGTTCTTCTTCAGATAGTAAATGTTTTTTCAAATAATCTTCGATATCGGTTATCTCATATGTACCAGTAGGTATAGTAAGGCTTGCTTGCTCCTTGTCAAAATAGTAAAACTTTGTATTATCGTCTGTATTCGGTATTGTATTATATAAAAAGAATCCGATCAATGCAAGCCCGTACTGACAATTATTATCCAATTCGATTGGAGGAAAGAAATCAATGGATAATGTTGAAGTGCGACTCTTCAGTGTGAATATCACAGACATGACTGATGAAAATAAAGCTTATAGTTGATATTTATAACATTTTATTCTGTAAAAATTCTAAACACAATTTTCCACAATTTTCCGTATTATAGGTCTGATATTGATCTCTATTATATAGTATTTTAACGTTCAACTCTTTCGGAGGCTTCAGATTTCCAAAACTATCAAAGTATTCTGCAACATTTTCGTTTTTCGTGTAAGCTGTCCAATGACTACCTGGTCCCTGTGAAGAATCTAAGTGACCCCACATTCCTTTTTCAACGATTTTTTAGGTAAATTATCTCGCATAAATACGCCCCTAAAGTGAGGTATATTTTTAGCATAATTTTCAATCTCATAATCGTATAGAGCTCTATTGGGCAGCTTAGTTAATAGTTTTTTGTTTTTTTAAGTAAAGTCCATATCCTCGTTTCGATTTTCTCACGTAGAGCCCTTTACCTATAGATTCCATAGCCTTGTTATGACGATGTTCCTCTTCCAACTTTTTAGTCGCATTCTTAGCGTCAACTATAGTTTTGACAACAGCGCTACCTCCATTCAACAACATTCCTTGAGCAGATAGCCCCGCGAATATCGGAACTAACGGTAGAAGACCCCTTGATTTTGATTCGAATGGAATATTGCGTGGTACTCGTATGTTTCTACGACCGCCTGCTTTCTTGATTGAGAGCCTTGCTGCTCTAATTGCCTTAATGGAAGACTTTCTCAGAAATCCTTCAATACCTTCTTTTTTCAACATTTTGGCAACAGGGTCAACAACAGTCATTTTGAACGACTTTTTAAGTCCCATTCCGAATTTACGTTTAGCTTTCATAATTGCAGTAACCATAAGAGCGTGAGATTTTTCCTCGAATTTAGCGTCCCTTGACTTAACTCGGTCCCAAGCTTTATCTTCGAGAATTTGATCGGCTTTATGTCTAACAGCTAGCTCTTTGCTTTTCGAGTATGCAATATCGTGTTCTTCACAAGCTTCGTCGAGTTTATTAATCCCGGGATCACCTCTACGAAGACGTTCTTCTAACTTGGTACCAGATCCGCAATACGAATAACCTGGTAAATGTAACTCAATCGGTAATTTATTTCTTAGTGTGTTGACAAGTCCATCTCCTACGAAAGTTAACATGATAATGAAATGACATCATATAATTCTAAGCATATATATATATATATATATATATATATATATATATATATATATATATATATATATATATATATATTTATATATATATATATATATATATATATATATATATATATATATATATATATATATATATATATATATATATATATATTTATATATATATATATATATATATATATTTAATATTATATATATATATATATATATATATATATACAGGGTACGGCAGAGAGGACGGACGTTTTTGAGATGAGATGTACTCTCCCCCTCCGTCTACGAGTGAGGTGGGGAGGGTTCCGTTTGACTCGTGAGTTCCTAGCATTGTTTTACCAGTTGTCGTCATGGAGCCTTGGACGGTGGAGCACCGCGTTTTCGCCTATGATTGTTTCGTCCGAAATAATGAGTCGGTCACCGTCGTACACTTTCGTCGCCACTTCAACATTAATCTGAATAGAGCTGTTCCCTCTCGAAACACCATCCTTCGTTGGGTTGAATCACTTCACAGGCGTGGTGAACTGATCAGCAGAGGACCAAGAAGAGCTCCGCGAACAGTTCAAACTCCTGAAAATGTTGACCGCGTTCGACAAGCGTTTCTTCGCAGTCCGACTCGATCTGTCCGGAAACATGCTGCTGCACTTCGCCTCAGTGATCGTTTGGTAAGGCGAATTCTGCGTATGGATCTCCGCTCTCACCCCTACAAATTGGCCATTTAGCAAGAGTTACAGCCCGGAGATTATGCACAACGAATGAACTTTGCACGTTAGATGAAAGCACTGATCGATCAATATGAGAACCTCATTTTTTTCATGAGTGACGAAGCCCACATTCACCTAAACAGCATGGTTAACCAGCAGAGTTGCCGTTATTGGGCTAATGAAAATCCGCAACAGTTACACGAAAGACCGCTGCACAGCCCAAAAGTAACGGTTTGGTGCGCTCTATCGCAAACTTGGATCAATGGCCCTTACTTCTTTGAAGACGGTAATGGTCGTGCTGTTACTGTGAACTCGGAGCGCTACGTCGAAATGATCACCAACTTCTTTTTCCCTGAATTACGACGGCGACGTGTTCCAATCCGACATGTGTGGTTCTAGCAGGATGGGGCGACCGCCCACACAGCCAGAGCATCAATGTACGTTATTCGCTCTTTCTTCCCTGGTCGCCTTATTTCCAGATTTGGCGATGTTCATTGGCCTCCTCGGTCCCTACATTTATCCATATGCGATTTTTTCTTATGTGGACACCTCAAGGCTAGAGTATACGAGAACAAGCCCCGAACTCTGCGCGCATTGAGGGACGAATTCGCGTGGAAGTCGCCCAAGTTGAGAGCGATGTTAGAGAGAGTCTACGCGAACTTCCAAGAACGCCTCCAGCACTGCATCAACGATTTCGGCCACCACATGCGTGATGTGATTTTCCACACTTGACTGTCTCAAATGCTATTTCCTTGCGAACCTGATTCCATCAATAAATTTGTTTTTGAGTAAAAATTAACTATTTTATGATTTTTTTAAAACTGTCCGTCCTCTCTGCCGCACACTGTATATATATATATATATATATATATATATATATATAATTATATATATATAAGAAAGAGAAAGTCTTTGCTGACCAGTTAGGATAAAGCTAGGAGAAAACTCGTTGGTACGCAGCATGCAGGAAGTATACTCTTATAACACTTTTTCCAATATTTCGACAATGTTTATTGTCATCATCAGGGAATGCTACAAAATTATTACAAAGTGAACTAGGACAGATAGTGGAAAAACAACAATCAACTTACAGTGTCCATGAGATTGTATGCAAAGATCTCAAAACAAATTTAATCTTGACGTTAACAACAAAAGTGCACCTGTTAAGAACAAAGTCAGTGAGAGTAACTTATAAATGCCATCATCACCAAATTTGAACAATTAATAATAATATAATAAGAGTATACTTCCTGCATGCTGTGTACCCAACGAGTTTTCTCCTAGCTTTATATATATATATATATATATATATATATATATATATAATTATTTATTCGAATTGTTGTTGCCTGTGATCTATTTTTTATGTCTTGATAATTAAACTTAAGCTGAGAGTTTCAAGGTTTTTATAAACTGTAAGTAACTTTTTTTAAAAGATTTGAAATTCTAAATAAATAAAAAATTTCATTAAAAACGGCTACTTCCATATAAACGAACTATACCGATAATTTTGCTCTACCTATTTAATATTTTCCCGCGACTAATTTCTTTGTTATTGTTTATTTACTCGTTCTTAGTTCTCGCGGATAGCATTAATCGCCTCCGTGGCAAAGTTTGACCAAATCTCCCATACCGGAGAGTTCAAACAATAAACCACAATGAGGGTGATTGTCTTCCGTATCAGAGGATTTTGTTTGTTGTACTATTTTCATCTTCAAATTTCAATCCAATGCTTTGCTACGCCGTTCTGATGAGGACCAAAGGTCCGAAACCACGTGTCAACGGCTGCTCCATATAAACGTACTATACCGATAATTTTACGCCACATCTTTAATGTTTTCCCATGACTCATTTCTTTGTTGTTAGATAAATAATACCCTATTCTTTTTATTTTTCAACATTACGTAGGTAAAGGTTTCTTTGGTTTCCCTTACCATCTAATGATAACATTTTTGAATGTTAATATTAGACTGAATAGCATATAATAAATAACTAGCAAGACAAAGCAGCCTTATTTTTCAATTTTTTCACATCAATAAATGTCAAAGAAAATTCAATTACGAATATCGAAGTGAAACGTCAACTCTTTAATAAAATCAGTTTTTTAAGATTCAACCAGCCTGTTATTGCTAATAATTATCAAGAGATTAAAAATAGATCACAGGCAACAACAATTCGAATAAATAATTAAATATTGCAAGCTGAAAATATGGCAATGACCCCAAACTTAAGCTGAGAGTTTCAAGGTTTTTATAAACTGTAATTAACTTTTTTTAAAAGATTTGAAATTCTAAATAAATAAAAAATTTCATTAAAAACGGCTATACCGATAATTTTGCTCTGCCTATTTAATATTTTCCCGCGACTAATTTCTTTGTTATTGTTTATTTACTCGTTCTTAGTTCTCGCGGATAGCATTAATCGCCTCCGTGGCAAAGTTTGACCAAATCTCCCATACCGGAGAGTTCAAACAATAAACCACAATGAGGGTGATTGTCTTCCGTATCAGAGGATTTTGTTTGATGATAATTATCAAGAGATTATATATATATATATATATATATATATATATATATATATATATATATATATTTATTGAATTTAGTTACCTGACTTTATATATTAAATGGAACTTCTTTTCGTTGTTATTCTACTAATAAAACTGCTTGTTTAAAATATACGTTTCGAAGGCTATGGGCTTCGTCTTCAGTATTTAATTAATATAAAATTCTTACAATCACAAATTTTAAAACACAATGTTTACGTCCACTTTAAAATATTGAATATTGAATATTAAGTTTGTCCTTCCGTCATGTCAGCTGCCAATGTCATGTCAATATCATGTCAATTTCACGGTGTTCAGCTTTGTGTCAATCTTCTTCTTGCGTTAGTTAGCCTTCGAAACGTATATTTTAAACAAGCAGTTTTATTAGTAGAATAATGACCTGAAAACATCCAACGAAACGAAGTTCAAAATATATAAATATATATATATATATATATATATATATATATATATATATATATATATATATATATATATCAAATATACGCTTATATATATATATATATATATATATATATATATTGTAACGGTTTTTTGAACCGTTCGATTCGGTATTTGAGTTCCACTATAAAACGCTCGATTAGTTGACATTCCGAATTACGTTGACGAGTGCGCACGACCCAGCACTCAGTGGCCACTTGCCATTTGCGATTTCCGTGTCATTTCGTTCTCGATTGTTGTTAGTGAAATTAGTCAAGGGGTCAACAGATTACGTGAGTAAATCTTTCAAATTTCATTTTAATTAAAAGTTGTGGAAATGTATCAACCTTCTGATTCATTTTGTATGGTATTTCTTCCCATAAATTTCATTTAATTAGTTGTAAAACATCGCTGTAGAATGTGTATTAAGAAGCCTCCACATGGAGTAGCGTCCTTTGCATTTTATATTAAATTAACTTCCATTTGATAGTATTGTGGTGAGAAATATCATTCCTAAATTCATGTGTAAAACTATCCATACCATTTTCCTCATTTAAACATCGCGATGTCCATGGTAAAATACTGATATTGAAAGATTTGTGTCGCCATCCTTAGCCATATTAAGAACCGAATAATTTATATTTGATCGAGTTTTCTTCCATCTCGTGATTTTGAGTACATTACTTGTGACTAGTAATTATTGTAGAACCCCGGAAAATTGTACGCGTTCGTGATAATGGCTAAGGTGGTTGGCAACCCAAGATACTTCGACCTGTACTTATGAACGAATGTTTAACAGGGACCCCTTTACGTTGATAGCTTTACGTTGATAGCTTTACGCTGATAGCTTAACGTCGAGGCTTTACGTTGAGACATTACGTTGATAGCTTCACGTCGATACGTTCCCTTTGGAGCTGTACGTTGAGACTGTATGTTCAAATAAAGATACCGAAGATACCTAACAAGGGAAGAGCTGGAATATCTCAAATAAGACCGAAGATACCGAGCAAAGGGAGAGCTGCACATTAAACCGAAGATACCGAGCAAGGGGAAGGCTGAACATTAAACCGAAGACACCGAGGAATCCCATAATTTGGCCATACTTGAGGAAGCCACCACCGACAGCTGTCGTTTGTTTAGATAAGTGCCTTTCGTTATTTGATTGTTTTGTAATTTAGAGTCAATATATTCTTTGGTTTAACGTAGAGTTTTATTGAGAGTTTAGGAGTACTGAAAAAGTTATCATGGCGCCCTAAATACATCTTTTCTTCACTATTAGTTTAAGTAGCTTGATTTCAGAAGTTTAGAACCCCCACTTAGAGCTAGCTGGCTACATATTGTGACAAGTTTCATTCTAAATCCTTCATAGAATTTTTATAGGGGTTGAAACGTTACAAAATATATATATAGGACACACCCTGTATATTATATAAATTATTTTATTCCAAAATATATAATAACTATTCAACGAGTTGAATGAATACTTTGTACATCCCTGTACTAATATGAATATTGAATCATCAAATTCCTCCGTTCGACCTAGAGGGACATCGAGATGTGGCTCTAGGTCAAACGGAGGAATTTGCTGATACAATATTTCTGCCGACTTCAATTCTACGTCCGTCTCTCAGCTGATATTGACTCATTCTGTTTTCGCTTGAACGCGATTATATTTAATATATCAAAATGAGAATTAATTTTTAAGAAAATAACTATTTTTTAAAATAACTATGTATGTAATTTGATATCCACATCTACGAAGACGGCCTCCTATATACCACGAATGTCTGTTCCCCTACGGTCCTATATATCATATAATTTCAATCTACTGAACACACATGAAGACTCCTGGGGGCCCCCATGAAAAATCCTGGGGCCTCCTGTGACCCCATGAAGACACCCGAGGGCACCCCCATTCCTATATATATCATATAATTTCAATCTCCTGAACCATGAAGACTCCTGGGGGTCCACATGAAGACTCCGCGGGGCTCAGTGCCCCCCATGAAGACTCCGCGGGGCTCAGTGCCCCCCATGAAGAATCCCTGAGGGTATCATAAAAAATTTCAGTTCTCTGGGCCCCTATTAATAGCAACATAAAAAAAAACTAACGATCTTACAGATCACTGTATAATCGTCATTCAGAACCTGGCCAACAGATGGTGGATCGTGTATGACAGATCTCTGTATTCTCATCATTCAGAATATCACCAACAGAGGGGAGGGCGTTGGAATTTTATTCAAAATTTTAATGTTTAACGTATTACAGTTCTATGCTCTGAGATATCTATGATTCAAGATGAAATTTGACAGTTACGAATAACATATCGGATGACGTATGACATACCTAAGATATCTATGATTCAAGATTAACGTTACGGAATCCTCTGCGCAAGTTAGTTATATCACTCGCTTAATCCTAATTATAACCATGGGTTGACGGACGACCGGTCTGAGTACTAGACTGTGGTGCAGTAACTCTGCGGTTCGAATCCCAGACACCGACACAGCTTTTTTCATTTATTAATATTTCAGCTAGGGCCCCCGGGCAGGATCGATGAGAATGAGTGAGAGGATCCTCATGAGAGAGAGATAGTCAGGGCCCCACAGTCCAGGGTCCCCCAAGAGTAGAAGCTATGGGGTTTCTGCACCGGAAGTCGGCCATTTTGTGGCGGGAAATTCAAACAGCAATGTCAGTTATGCGCATGCGCGAACTCGGGGACGGGAAGTCGGCCATTCTGCGGATGGCGGCCATTTTCCAAGATGGCTGACAACGGTACCCTGTAATTCAGAACCTGGCCAACAGATGGCGTTTCAAGATGGCTGACCACAGTATTATCGTAATTTGGAACTTGACCAACAGATGGCGTTTCAAGATGGCGGTTCATGGTATTATTATCATTAAGAACCTGACCACCAGAGGGCGTTCTTACAGATCACTGTATTATCGTCATTAAAAACCTGACCACCAGATGGCGTTCCAAGATGACAGATCACTATATTCTCATCATTCAGAATCTCACCAACAGAGGGCGTTTCAATCACATTCAAATTTGAATGTTACGAATGACAGATCAGATGTTTGACGTATGACAGTTCTATGCTCTAAGATATTTATGATTGAAGATGACATTTGAAGTTCCGAATGACAGTTCTATGCTCTAAGATATCTATGATTCACGATCACGTTTTACAGTTACGAATGACAGATGGGATGACGTATGACAGATCTATGCTCTAAAATATCTATGATGCAAATGACATTTGACAGTTCTATGTTTTAAATCCAAGATGGTGGATCCGTGAGGCTATGAGAATAAGCATGGGGGCCTAGAGGACTGAAATGGTAAATGGGGCCTCCAGGTGTCTTCCGGCAGGCTCAGAGGACTGAGTTCGATATATAGAAATAAATGGGGGCCCTTGAGACACTTATACAAATTTTAATGTTTCATTTGTCGTTAGCTGACTCACAGATCACGGTTCAGGAATATAAGTTGATTCAAAAAAAAAATCAAAATTGAAGAAATCGAGCTCGGGGTTTGAACCTCTATATTAGGAGTCCATGGCTCTACCAAGTTAAAAAATTTCAAATTAAAAAATTCAACGCGAGGATCGAACCTCTATATCAGAAGTCCAACACTATCAAGCTTTAAAAAAAATTCATACTGAATGTAGAATTGAATCTAGTATATCTATATTTGGAGTTCAACACTATGTTCAATGCTCTTAAAAAAAAATTCAAATTAAAAAATGCAACGCGAGAATCGAACCTCTATATCAGAAGTCCAACACTATCAAGCTTAAAAAAAGAAATTTCAAATAAAAAAATCCAGCGCGAGGATCGAACCTATATATCAGAAGTCAAACACTATCAATCTTTAAAAAAAATTCATACTGAAGAAATCCACATGTAGAATTGAACCCAGTATATCTATATCAGGAGTTCACTGCTCTACCAAGCTTAAAAAAAAATTATAATTTAAAAAATCCTGCGCGAGGATCGAACCTCTATATCAGAAGTCCAACACTATCAAGCTTAAAAAACAAAATTCATACTGAAGAAATCCACATCTAGAATTGAACCCAATATATCTATATAAGGAATTCAACACTATGTTCACTGCTCTTAAAAAAAAAGCTATCCACTACCCAGAATAGATGACACGTTAACAACACTGGCGGAGTCGAAGTGGTTTTCGACATCAGATCTAAAGAGTGGATACTGGCAAGTAAAGATCCACCCTGATGATAAAGAGAAAACTGCATTCTCAACTGGAAGTGGATTGTACCAATTCAATGTTATGCCTTTTGGGTTATGCAATGCACCGGCAACGTTTGAACGACTGATGGAATTGGTTCTGAAAGGATTAACTTGGAAAACCTGTTTAGTATACCTAGATGATGTGATGGTAATGAGAGCATCCTTCGAAGACCACTTGAAAAATCTGAAAGAAATGTTCAGCAGATTCAGGAATGCTCATTTGAAATTGAATTATAAAAAGTGTTGCCTATTTCGAAATCAGGTACATTTTCTAGGACATACAATATCATCTAGCGGAATACATACATCAGAGGATAAGGTCGAAGCAGTAAGAGAATGGCCAAGACCGAAAGACAAACATGAGGTTAGAAGTTTTCTAGGACTATGTACCTATTATCGGAGATTTGTAGATAAGTTTGCTGATATAGCTAAACCAGGATGCAGGAAATGTCATCAAAGATAAAAATAGAATTGGGGTTCGAGTCTGATGGGCTGACAATATTCTCACAATTATTGTATTTATTATATGAAATTTCTTTGATTGGAGAAAGCAACTCCTCCAAATATACATATTTCGGTTGAAATAACGATTTCGAATAAACGTAAACATTCTGAAATCTTAAGCCGTTGGGGTGTACTAGTAAATTAATCATCACGTTGGTTTTACCACAGTTTGAGGGACCCCACTATAGAGACACCCGATTGTGGACGGACAAAAGTGCTCCGTGTCTTTTACTCTCAAACTTTACGACCCCCATGAAAATCTGCGTTATCTATTGCCTAGTGATGACTTCTGTTTAACAATACGCATGTCTTTAAACTAACTTGAGTTTTAGCACAAATTGATTTTATATATATATATATATATATATATATATATATATATATATTAAATATAATATATAATATAATAATATATACATATAATATATATATATATGATATATATATATATAATATATATAATATATATATAATGTCCAACTAAATTTAAAAACATTCGTAATCGTAAGTAGCGGAGGTAGATCAACAATCAAAGATCAGTTTTTTGAATAATCTGAATAAATAACTACCGTTTGAACTACATTTACCAGCCGGTCTGACAAAAACATATTCATATTGCGGTCCGGGCACAAACTACAGGACCGGTCTTAAACGTGGTGATCCTGGAATAAATCAGTGGACGCTGCGGTAAAGACACGACAAAGCTTATCGATCAATCAAAATCATTAATCAACGACACGTAGCTGATCGTTACTAAGCATCTGAGGCTATTCAAAGATTTTCGCTCACATAACTCTTCATTAGGAGAAAAAGCGCATCATATTAGCAGTCGCGGCAGTCAATGAAAACAACAAGTGAAGTTAGGTATGGGGTGTAAAAATAAGCAATTTCAATAAAAGACGAAAAACTTTGAAAAAAAAAGGAGAAAACTGACGTGCTCTAAGTTTTTCGAGGTGTGAGCAACTTGGCAGAAAAGCGCTATGAAACCGTTCAAATTTCTCAAAATTTAAACGATGCAATCAAAATTGCTGTTAAGTCTATAAAAAAAAAATTCTGCGAGTGGAAGAAAAAGGGTCTAAACTAAATAAAAAAACCACCTCGTAGATTATTCCTGTTCCCAAGACTGGAGGGTTTTTTACCACTGATACCAATACTTTGCAGGTCTATCAGCCCTAGGGGGCTTTAGCGGGAGGAGTTGCGGGATAGCTAACAGCTATTAGTACTGCTAATATCTGCATATCGGAACAACTAAAGGAATCTCAACGTCACAATCGAGACGATGGAAGCTGTAGCGATGGTAAAGGATCTATTTGAAAACCGTTACAGAACTGACCTGGGGCCTTTTTTTAGACCCGACAGGGTATCGGGAGAAGAAAATACCCATAGAAAATCTAACCGAGCCGAGCTTTAGCGAATTTCGATTGTTGAAATTCGCTAAAATACTCTAAATTCATGCATTTCGTGTACATTTATGCGAGACAATTTGCCTAGGAAAATTCGTTCTATCGAATGTGCAATAGTTAATTTGGAATAGAACTGAAAAATTGTCGGTACCACACTGTGGGTAGGCTTATAAAAAACATAAAAAATCGTGGTACTTTATTTCGATAGTTTTGGGATTAAGTCCTCCATTCGAATTAATTCGTTATACTTTCAAAGCGAGACCCATCCTCTCCAATAATCAATTTCAACTATAATAAATTCAGCATTTAATTCGATAATTGTTGTCATTTATGTCTCGAGTTAGTTTCTACATACCACTTTCGCTGAAAAGCTGAATGAGCTGAATCCACGGGAACCAGTTTGACATTGAAAATGTGTGTAATTAAAGAAAGACTTCTCGGAAATGCAGCATTGAATTTTTTAACCGAGTTAAATATATAAATATTGCTATAATGGGATCAAATATCATTTGAGTTTTTATCTGTCTCAGTGGGCGTGCAAATGTCATATACTTCACATCTCACTGGGAATGAGTCAATCTTAATTACAAATTTTATCCACCGATAAATTAGAGAACATAAGATTATGATATAAGGTCTTATTAATCTTGAAACTTATAACTCAATGCCTAATATCGACTGACCAATAATAAATTTTACTACACTCTACGCGGATAATAATAATAATAACAATATTACAAAAGTAATAGAGATTCCCAGAAGGATCGCTATGAAGTGAAAAATATAATCGATATTTACAACAAGCTATAGTGATAGTAGGAATTTAAAATTTCAAAAATACTCAATATTCAAAATAAAACCAAAAAGACTTGGAGAAATTGAACTTCAGCAGCATCCCTTATTCTGAAGGCAACAACGAATACATTTGAAGAGTGAAATAAAAGACGACATTCAGATATATGATTTTCGAACCGAAAGATTCTCTAGCACAACTTTTAGGTTTCAAACATCGCAAGTTATAAGAATAAAGACATATTTCCGATTACCCGTGAGCATAAACAGCAGTAATTCTAATCGGGAATAGAGGTGCAATATAGTTTCGGGAAATCTTATCGAAATTGAAAAGTCTGTTCATATGCTACACACGAATTCCTTCCCCACATGCCGCCCCACCAGGTACAAAATTATCGAAAACCCCCGAAACGTTATTTATCTACCAATAAATACCAAGAACAATCGATGAGCTGACAGTTAAATTAGTGGATCAGGAATGGATAAATATGCTCAATTTACGTGGTGAAGTCGTCACAGTAAGGTTGCACTCTAGAAGAAAAAACTCGTAAAGAAAATGGGGATTGATTTTACTAGGTAGAGCAACACACAACCAAAGAGTAAAAAAGGAGACGAGTAGCACATGCTTTCACAAAATCCTATAATTATAAGCCTTCCAAGATGTCTAATAGTCATTGAGAAGTTAAACTATTAACACTTCTAATCAGGCTTTTCTTCTCACTTGGCTTGATAAGTAATAAATCAAACTAAAAATTAATAATAAATTTAAAAATTAATTGTGCGCCAGAAGCTGTAATAAATATTCGATTGATATCAACAGCATTGTATTGTTTTGTAGAATCAAGTTGATTGAGTAGCAACCCTACATAGAGAATGGATATATGTAGATATAAAACGAAAAACATGTGTTTTATAATGCCATTTACAAATGCTGAGAAAACATTCACATTTACCATACGCAGCCAGTATCGCTCGGCAAACATCGACGAAATTCGTTATACCGATTCAAAATCAAGAATGCATACACCCATCCATGGAATAGCTCATTATACATTGAGGTAAACTGACTGCCGAAAAAAAGCCGATTAATAACAATATCGAAAACGGTGAAATTGTTAAAATAATGGAATTATGCTATATTGATGAGATCAGATTCGAAATTGGTGGTATTGGTGATTTCTAGGGTGAGAAAATCGCTGGGGTAGCAAACCACCATGAAAGCCCTCGCTTCTCTGAGTAACAAAACGAGAGCACGCAGTTAAGTATTTGCGGATTGGAATTCCTTTCGACGAGTTTCAATATCACCAATGAACATATGGTAATTTTCATGTAGTTATCCGCTCCGCTTGTTCTTTTCGGTTTTTGCGAAGATTTCAAAAAATAATTTTAAAATTTTACCGTTCAGGAGCTGGGTCCTTATACGATCAAATTCTTCTGATATTAAGCTATTTCTTCGAATTTAGCACAGATGTGGTGAAACGAGTTAAAGTAGATTTATTGAACCTAAAAATTCTTTGGCGTGTACCCTTCATATCGATGTTTGATCGACATAGAACGGTGTTGTTAGATAACTCAAACAGGTGTCTAGCTAATCGAAGAGCTTGAAATTTGCGTCAGTAGAATAGAGGAGTACATAGAAAAATCCTTTACTTCAACAAACCAGAAGTCCAACGCATGGCTATTAAACCAGTACTCAGATTTGAAAAACTCCAACGATTTATAATTTCGGATTCAAAACTGGACTGAAAATATATAAATACAGCACAAATTATAGTAATTTCTATATCATATTATTTGACGAATCTCTTAAGTTTATTTGAACTCTGTGAATTATTTTTTCCATACGATATCATTTGAATCTCCAACTTAAAAAATAATCATTTGCCGTCCTGTAGAATATGAGCTAATTTTCAACAATCGATATTACAATCGTGAAATCAACTCCTTGCTCTCTCCTTATAAATCAAGATATTCGCATGCTTAGCAGTATCGATTGGTTCGCGACAGAATGAGGTACTGAAAATCTGGAAGTGTGGATATCAGCTTGAATCTTAGAAGCTCTGAAAGATATTCCGCAGAAACGTCAGCTTTCTGTCTGATTTTACACACGATAAATTAGTCAAATATAATCCACTTACTAGCGCAATTCGTATTGTGCAATAATCAAATATGTTTATCGTAGATATTCAAGGTTTTCAATATGGAAAAACGGAATTTATACTGTAAGTGAAATTGCAGTTTTTAAAAAATCTTCCACATTTTCACACAAAATTCGTAAACATTCCCATAGCATTATTCGCACCTTGATAATAGAGTGAAAGCTCAAGCAAATTGGCTCATTAAAAATGTACACGGATTGAAATGGAGCGATGTTGGAACAATTGATCACGCAGAAATAGGACAATTCTTAAAGGAGTTAACAACGGGCTATGACGGCTCCATAATGGTAAAGGGTTTGCAAAAAAAGAATTGGATTGAAAAGTATGTATCAGAGAAGAAGAATGAAGTAATTGATGTGGAATCATTAAACTGTCCTCGTTTAAGTTCTCTACATACGAGGGTCGTTCAATAAGTCCTTAGAAAATCCAAGAGATGGCGCTCGTAGTATCGGTAAAGATTTTTTTTTCCGTTAGCAGCACTATCGATAGGAAAGCTGTCAAAATTTCAGCTCGATCCATGACGTAGGTCAATTTCTATCGTCGATTAAAGTCAACAACATTCGTTTATACATAACAATGGAGAAAAGCGAGTTCCGGGCTGTCATCAAACATTTCCATTTGAAAGGCTTAACGCCGAAAGAAATCAAAGCCGAGTTGGATGCAGTTGATGGCACATCTGCACCTGTGTTTGCGACAGTCTATAATTGGGTGAATGAATTTAAACGTGGCCGTTCATCCACAAAAGATGAACATCGTCCGGGACGCCCAGTGGAGGTGTCTACTCCTGAAATCATC
>JARQZK010003227.1:0-24279 GCA_030704885.1 Cynegetis impunctata | reverse complement strand
AAGATTCATAAAGTGTTTTCACAAAGTTCTTGCGACTTAATTTAATTACTCAGGGAACGCATTCATAAGTGAAAAATGTAGGATTTGTATTATTTCATCATTGACAGTTTGCACTTGATCATTGAATTAAGTTATATTTGATAAACACACCAGAGCGTACGCTAATATATGAAAAATTGTAGTATTTTTATCTGATCTCGTTGAAGATATGAATAAGCATCCAAAAGATTCTGGTAAAATAAAATCAAAGTGTCTAATCAAAATCGAGTGATGAATATTATTTTAATAATTAGCTAATCTCTTCCTGGTGGTATATGAACTGATTAATGTTTCATGGAACTTGAAGAAAACACCCTGCAAAAGTTTGACAAAATATTGAAATTTGTTAAAATTTAGCTAACAATTTTTTGCGTTCTAAGTTACCATTCAAAAATATTTTTAAGATTTTCCAGCATCACAATCATTGCAACAGGTTTTTGTTTTGATATGCGACACTTTTTTGCAAAAGATATCTGAGCGATGCAAAAAAAATTAACATATGCATAGTTTACCGGTTGCAATGATTAAAAATATTTTTGAACGGTATTGCATAAGTTATTTAATTTCGATGTTCACCAAATTGAATGCATGGACAAATCATTTACACAATGAATGCAGGTATCATATATTCAATAAATTATTTTTATTCATATAATACCTAATAAGTATTCTCTGATCTTTGTTCGTAATTACATCTGTAAATATTTGACATTTTTTTAATAATTTAGTGTTTCAAATGAAAAGGTTTGTAATTAGATAAATAAATTTTCTGTAATAAAGTTATTTTGTTCTTGATGAAAAAATTTCATGAATCTTATAAAAATTGCATAAGTTATTTAATTTCGATGTTCACTAAATTGAATGCATGGACAAATCATTCATACAGTGAATGTAGGAATCATATATTCAATTACAATTTTATCCGTTTAGTATAGATGTGTGGGGGCTTTTTTTGGTATGGCAAGGTATGTGATTGTTTATAAGTATGCATAAAATTATAAAATTATAAAATTTTCAATTTAGAATAATAGAATGAATTAATAATTTAACTTTATTACTACTTCATACAAAGTATGGGTTATAATTTATAATCTAAGTTGAGTTAAATACATAATACTTAACTTCCTATCAATTTATTTATATAATATTGATCGTATTAGTATCATAAGTTTTAAACACTAGGAGGTTTTGTCTATATTTCATATGGAAAGTTTTTCTTATTCAAAAAGCTGTCCGTCATTCATCGTAATAATATACGATATTTACAACTGATTTATCACACATGGGATTTAGGTCTTTTAAAAATTTATACGTGTACGCTTTATTCACCTAGTATGAGAGACCTGTTATAATGCATGTAAATGAATTTTCAAATTACATTTTTTTAATAATTTAGTGTTTCAAATAAAAAGGTTTGTTATTAGATAAATAAATTTTCTGTAATAAAGTTCCCTAAGTTATTTTGTTCTTCATGAAAAAATTTCATGAATCTTATAAAAATTGCATAAGTTATTTAACTTCGATGTTCACCAAATTGAATGCATGGACAAATCATTTATACAATGAATGGAGGAATCATATATTCAATAACAATTTTACTCGTTTAGTATAGATGTGTGTGGGCTTTTTTTGGCCTGGCAAGGTATGTGATTGTTTATAAGTATGCATACAATTATAAAATTATTAAATTTTCAATGTAGAAAAATTAAACAGAAAAAGAAAATATGAGATCTATAATAAAAAATTTCGCATTCTGCCTAATCAAAGAAATAAAATCTGATTGATCTGATGAATTTCATGCATTTTATAGGACAAGAGTTACTTAAGTCATTTTGTTCTTCCATAAAAAATTTGTGTATCTTATATGAAAGAAGTTCCATAAATTATTCAATCTCGCCAAATTGAATATATGTACAAATCATCAGTAAAAGGTATCCAGGAAGCATACATTCAATTAATTATTTATATTCATATAATTACCTCATAGGTTTTATGAAATTCAAGATTTTTGTTCGTAATTACATCTAAAAAGATTTGATTGAATAAGTTTTTATCTGAGTTTGTTAAGGTTAATATAGAAACTACCCCCACCACTGGCGCGCCGGAATTCTATGAAATCACACGATTTTGTAAAGAAATACCTGCCCACCCACGTTGAATAACTCATCTAATGCCAGCTATGGATTTCTATGAATTCATACGATTTTGTAAAGATATATTCGCGGGCCCCTCACGTCAACCGTTTGTGTGTTTTTTTTTGACTTAGAAATATTACCTGCCCCCGTCAAATAACTTATCTAATGCCAGCGACGGGTTTCTATGAAATCATACGATTTTGTAAAGAAATACGAATTTTGGTCTAAATCTGTAAAGAAAAATTCAATTCCCATGACCATCAATCATTAGTTAATACACCCCTGCCATAACAAAAGACCGCACATAACAATAGAGCTGCACACCTGCCATAACAAAAGACTGCCCTAACAAAAGGAACACCTGGTATAACAATAGGAATACCTGCCATGTATAACAATAGACCGGCCATGATTTATGACCTTGAGCTGTCATGTATAACAATAGACCTGTCATGATTTACGACTTCCGGTGAATGATTTCTACTTAGAACACCAAAAAAGTACAGGACATGCATTTGATTTTCATAACGTAAAAGTTATTGACCATCAAGATAATTATAAAAAAGATTATTTTTGGAAATGTGTCATATAAAAAGAAACAAAATCTGTGTAAATTATAAATCTGATACGGGCCAACTAAGCAACATTTATTGCAAAATTTTACATCACATATAAATTACCTCCTCAAGGTGACAAACCGAAGATTGACACTCGCATTGCACCGAAACTAGTCAGGCTGATTCTCACCCAGTCGTGTTGCATCCGTTGAATGTTGTATTTGTATTTCAATTTTTTCAAAACTCTAGACCTGTAAGTTTCATTTGTGTGTTTTCCAGAAATTGTTCATTATTGATGTAATTTATTTTTATTATAGTATTACTCCTGATAAAGTCACAAATGGTGACGAAATATTGAGTTGATGAGACAATAAGAGTTTCAATTTCCCGACAGACCACTTTTACCTGATATCCTGATATCCTAATATATTGATATATATATATATATATATATATATATATATATATATATATATATATATATATATATATATATATATATATATATATATATATATATATATATATATATATATATATATATATATATATATATATATATATATATATATATATAATAAATAATAAACAATGGCTAAACACCCCATGTGGGGTTGCGCCGCATAATTGCTTTCTAGATCCGCTTTCTGGGGGGATCAATCCCCATCAGTCCTATAATTTCTCGCTGATTTTCCACCATAGAGCCCTGTCCTTAGCTTCTTCCTTTCATCCAGCGACACCTATCGTTTTAAATCCTCCTCCATTTCCTTCAGCCACTTAGATCTGGGTCTTCCTCGCCTTCTCCTACCTCCTGGTTTCCACTGCAGCACTGAGCAGACCATTGCATCCTCTCCTCTTCTCCATACATGGCCGAGCCATTCTATCCTTCGCTTCTTTATTCGTTTCACTATATCTTCGCCGTTCATTTCCCTCAGTATTTCATAGTATATCCATTGCCTGTATTCATTGTCATCAACTTTTATTAGTCCTAGGATTGTTCTCATTATTCTTCGTTCCACTATTCTCAATTCCTCCTCTTCTCTTTTTGTCATTGTCATCGTTTCTGCCCCATACATCATAACCGGTCTTATCATTGTGTTATAAATTTTGAGTTTAGTGGCCCTCGTTAATAATTTACTCTTTAATATTTTCTTATTGGCATGTAACGCCCTATTAACTGCCATCATTTTTTTCTTCTATTTCTGATCTCCGTTCTCCGTTACTGCTGATCGTAACCCCCAGATATTTGAATTTTTCGACTTCCTCAAATTCGTATTCATCCATTTTTATAATTTTGTTTTCACACTGCTTCCCAAATCTCATTATCTTCGTTTTGCTGCTGTTTATTCTTAATCCCATCTTCTCACCTTCTGTTGTTATTTCTAATAGCATTTGTTTCATTATTTCTCGTCGCTTCGATGCTATGACTATGTCGTCTGCATACGCGACCATTTGGCCTCCGCTCGTTCTTACATTCCCCTTATTTACGTTTCTCATAACATACTCTAGGGCTAAATTGAACAATGTTGTTGAGAGGCCATCGCCTTGTCTTACCCCTCTATTAACTATAAAGTCTTCTGTTTCTCCTTTACTTGTAAGTATACTCGCTTTTGACTGGTTCATAGTCATTAAAATTAATCTTCTTAAGTTAGCTTCTATCCCCTGTTTTTTCAGTCCTTCCATCAATTTACTCCTTTTGACTGAATCGAATACTTGTTGGAAGTCTATAAATAGCATTTCTATTTCAATTTTATATTCATAGGCTTTTTCCATTATTTGCTTAATTATATGAAGGGCATCGGTTGTGGACTTCCCTTGTATGAAACCGCTTTGGTATTGACCTATTATGCCTTCAGATCTTCTAGCTAAACGCTACTGTATTATTGCTGACAATATTTTATATGCCACATTTAAAAGAGTTATACCTCTATAGTTCTTGCACTTCTGTTGGTCCCCTTTTTTATGAATTGTTACAATTTGTCCAACTTCCCATTCCTCAACCATTTTCTCTTTTCTCCATATTTTCCTAATTAACTGGTAAAGTCTTTCGTGAAGCTCTTCTCCACCGTACTTTATCAATTCAATATTTATCTCGTCTTTTCCTGGTGCTTTCCCGTTCTTACTTCTTTTGATGATTTTTATTACTTCACTTTTTGTTGGTTCTTCTGTTGCGTTCTCCTCCCTTTCATCTTCCTTTTCTTTCTCTATTGCTTTATCTGTAGCTGCTTCTGTTAACAGTTCTTCGAAATATTCTTTCCAGATAATTTTATATTGCGTTTCTTCTTGTATCACTTCATCGTTTTTGTTTCTTATTGATCTTACTTTGCCTTTATATGTTTTATTTTGTTTTATAGAATACCTTTGTGTTTCTACTATTTCTTTTATTTCTATGGGTCTTATTTTGTTGTCCGTCCATTCTCTTTTAGCTTTTCTTATAGCTTTGTTACAGTTTTTTCTCATTTTCTCATATCTTTCTCTGTCTTCTGAGTTAATCGTGCTGATCCATTTCCTCCTAGTCTCTCCCTTTACTTTGACCATTTCTCGACATTTTTCATTATACCATTCTTTTTTTGTTCCATTATTTTCTTTCCCTAGCTGACTTGCCGCTGTATACATTTTTTAATGTTAGACCATTCCAACTCAACATTATCCTCCGTTTCTTCACATTTGAATAACGTTTTTGCTACTTGCTTCTCATAATCGTTTCTTATTTTTTCATGTTTGAGCTATTCAATGTCCCATTTTGTTCGGGTTGTTTTTATAGATTTGATATATTTTTCTATTTTTTGCTCGATTGTGGCCGTTACCATGTAGTGATCCGAGTCGGCATTTGCACCTCTGTAGGTTCGTACATCTTTCACGGACGACTGCTTTCTTCTATCAATAAGCACGTGATCTATTTGTGTGCCGTATCTGTGATCTGGCGATTCCCATGTTATTTTGTGCTTTCTTGGATGGGCGAATTTGGTGCTTCTTATTATCATATCTAACCTTTCCGCCAAATTGCATAGGCGTTGCCCATTGTTGTTTGTTTTCTCATGAACTGTGTGTTTACCTGCCACTCTTCCCAAGTATTCTTCTTTCCCTATTTGGGCATTAAAATAATCAACAAAATTGTGTCCTCTTTCGGCAGTCTTTCTATTTCTTCTTCGATTTTTTCATATATATTATCCTTCTCATCCTTGTCTGCACTTTCAGTTGGTGCGTATACATTTATTATCGTTGTATTCATCGGTTTTGCTTGTATCCTCAGACATGCCACTCGTTCACTTATTGGTCTGAACTCCAATATATCATTTCGTAAATTACACCTTATTATAAAACCTACCCCATATTGTCCTTGATTTTTATCCCCTGAATAATAAAAACTAAAGTCATCTTTTTCTACTATCCCTTGACCTTTCCATCTTATCTCCTGCAGTGTAGCTATATCTATTTTGTACTTTCTTAGTTCGTCCCCAATCTCCATTATTTTACCAGGCTGCAACATGGTTCTTATGTTCCAAGTACATACTTTTATTTCATTCCTTTTTTTCCCTTTTGTTTTTCTAAGTCTACTGTTATCTTTATACTTTCCATTATACTTATTGTTTTAGTTTTTATTTTCACAATTTTTTTTATTATTTATTTTCATTATATTTGTGTTTTCATAGTTCCCCTTACTACCACTACCATCAGCACCATCCCTTTTGTCCCTAACAACCCTACTCTCATTACTAACATTATAAATGCATTTCCTGTCCCTTTCCCTCACAACCTCACTATCACTTATATTGCTAGCTAATGAAAAATTCTCATTATTGTTAATCCTAAACCTATTTTTCTTTAAATGTCTATGCCTATTTTCCTGTCCATTTCCAATCTTGTACTCTGTTCCACTTTCTTCTATTTCCTCCTTTAGTAGTTTTTTTGCCTCGTTCTAGCTAATTTCTTTGCTTGTTTCCATTCGCTTCCTATTTCTGGTGATCTGTCAGCTACTGTTCTTTTGCCTTTATTTTCTGCTTCTTCCTCGCCTTCATCCCCTTCTTCAAAGCTGTGACTGTCATAAACCTCTCCATCTACAATTAATTTGGCGTATTTGAGAAAAGCCGTTTTTCCATCTGCCCTTGCTATCTTCAATTGACGTATCAGACGTTTTCTATCCTCCTGGACTTTCTTTGAAAAATCGTCATTTATCCATACATTTGTGCCCTTTAGATTCTTTGCCATTCTGATAACTTCCATCTTTTTTTCAAACTTAAAAAATGTGATGAGTATTGTTCTTTTTTTATTGGCCTTAAACATTCCTATCTTTCGCACCTCACTAGTCTCGCTTTCTAAATTCAGTTTGATATTTGCTTTCTTTGGTATCATTTCAACTCTTGTTTTGACATCATCAGCTTTGTCTTCCTCCCTATCTTCGATTCCTTGTATTGTCAGATTTTTTCTTTTCATTTCACGCTCCATTAATTCGATTCTATCGTCCCGTTTTTTCATCTGCTGTCGCAAACACTGGTTCTCCTTTTGCAATTTTATCATTTCTGTCGTAGTGTTTTCTAGCTTGTTTTCGATAGATATCATTTTAGTTTGTATACATTCGAACATTCTTTCTATTTCATATTTATTATCATATTCGCCATTTTGACATACAATTAGTGTAGTACGACAGAATACGGACTCGCGAGCGCCCGGCTAGTAAGCTACTCAATCCACCCACAACCAACACACACGCGAGTACCTCTCCTGCCGCACCGACACTTTCCTATTTATTCTTAATCCGACTCTGTGCTTGTTCTATTCTAGATCGCTGGAATCTGCTGACACTGGCTTTTATTTGATACTGTCACCTTTCTCGCTGATTATATGGGTTGGTCTTTGGAGTATTATTTTACCCGTAAACAAGATATTATTGCAATTTTCAAAAATGTACTTACAGCCTTCACTCCTGATCTTTTTAACAACTGAATGAACTCACTCTCAGCATTTAATTATTTGCCTCTACCAATGAATTTTCAATTATTTCACCACTCGAATTTACTTCCACTTTTCGTTGAACTACCAGGACCGGACTCAGGTGTATATATATATATATATATATATATATATATATATATATATATATATATATATATATATATATATATATATATATATATATATATATATATATATATATATATATATATATATATATATATATATATATATATATATATATATATATATATGTTTATATATATGTTTATATATATATATATATATATATATATATATATATATATATATATATATATATATATATATATATATATATATATATATATATATATATATATAGAATCTCGAGTTTGTGGGTGCACTGCTCCGAAACAGCCCGACCGATTTTTATGAAATTTTTAAAAGAATATTATACATAAAGTACGTATGGGAATAGGTCTATCCAGAAAAATTTTTATTTCTTTTCTTTCATTTGTCTTCAAAAATATAGCCTCAAATTTTCACTTTCGTACAGTCCCATTTTTCGATCGCCATTTTACTATTTTTGTTTGAACAAAAAATGTATTCAGTTGATATATGGAGGATGGGAAGAGTATGAATTTTGAATACCTTTGAATAGAACAAAAAGAATTTGGGACAAAATATAAGGAGGCAATCAAATTGTCCATTGACAGTTCGGAGATTAATAATGAAGTAGTCGAGAGAGATCTGTTTTTATTAAGTTAATTAAAACACAATCTTCGTAGGTTTTTTGTAAACTTTTCGAACACTTTATTATGTAAATCTTGTAAGTTTTCATTAATATGTTTTCTGCGCACACTCATCATGGCCAGACCATTGAAGCGATATTCTCCCATAGTGCTTCTTAACCAGGTTTTTAGTTTCCTGAGGCTGCTAAACGATCGCTCTACCGTACACGTTGTGCACGGTAGAGCAATCAAAATTTTCAACGCTTTTCCTGTTTCAGAAAAGAAGGTTTTTGCCTCTTTTAGGATATCTATAACGGTCAAATTTGTTAGATTGAAAAATAATATAGTGATAGTTTTGTGTTTCTCACTCAATCTTGTTTCGCAGAGCTTGGAAATATCAAGTATCAATTTCCTTCTCAAAACTGATTCGCGAAAAAATCTAATAATATCTCTCATGGTTCCCATGGCATTTTGAATTTCAGGAAGAGCGTTGAGTTCATTGATTACCAGATTCAGTTTGTGGGACAAGCAATGAAAAAACAAAGCTTTCGTGTATTTTTTGCGTAGAATTGCTTGTACCCCGGTGTTTTTTCCGAACATTGTCGAACAACCGTCAAATCCAAAACTGACGTATTTATTTGGATTAAAGTCTTCTTTTGTGAGAAACTCATCGATGTTTCATGCAATAAATTTCGCATCCAGACCTTTCAGCTCTATAAATCCGACAAAGATTTCTTCGACTTCGCTGGTTTCCACATCAAAATATCGCAGCCCTATTGATAATTGTTCAGTGCCAGAAATGTCAGCTGTTTCGTCCGCTAACACACTTTATGCTTCTGTTGCTTTTACTTTCTTCATAATATCTGCCCCAATGACCTCTCCACAAATGCCGATAATTTCATTTTGAATATCAATCGATCGATAAGCATTCTTTTTCCCATGCTCAATGTGTTTCTTCAAAACCAAATCTCCCAGCTTGTATAAGTCCTCGAGAATACCTTCGCCGTAATGCCCGTAATGTTTACCTCTCAGAGCTAAATCATGCGACACGCAAAACGTAATGCAGAAAATGATAGATGTTATAATTTTTCGGTTTTCTTCAATAACACCCTGAGAGTATTTGTCAATAGCCCTCTAAATGTGCTTGGATTTGGCGGAAACAACGTACAATATCTACAAGGACCGTTTTTGGAGCCTGGAATAATTCCAGCCTGCAATAAATGAATTTTCTCTTTAAATGTATGGCGTCTTCCGCAAAATTGTATGTCGTAGAAGGGGACCGACAGTTTTCCAGCAATTCCTTCTTATTTTCGGTTGATAACAACGATGCTCGTCCAATCAATCGACCGATGTAATTGTCATTGCAATCATCTATTGAAGAAGCGGGATCCAAGTCCAGATCTTTGGATGAGCAATCCGATGTAATTGTCATTGCAATCATCTATTGAAGAAGCGGGATCAAAGTCCAGATCTTTGCATGATCAAGGTAACGGCAGGTCAACCTCGGAATCATCATAAGGACTTGTGCCTATATAAGAGTCCGGAACTAGTTCCTGAGACTGAGTATCTTCCGTTGTGGTAACCGACCTAGAATCATGCGATATTGTTTCCATTTTGTTCTCTTCTTCCTTTTAAACTTTTTCATCCTGTTCATCGCTGTCACTGATTCCTCCGCTAGGCTTTTTTCTTTTTAAATGCACTGTGAAACAATATATTTCATATAGGTAGGTAGAAGAATGATAACTGAAAAACTATTCCGTTTTATATAGCATACAAAGATTTGTTTATCACTATACAAACTAACTCCAGTGGGTGCAAAGCAAACTAACTTAAAAGTTGAAAAATCTGTACTAAAAATTGCTGATTTTGATGGTTATCAAAGCAAACAACTTTAAGTACCTACATTTTTTTCAACTTTTACAGTCTATAAAAAAAACATAACCTAACAACACAGTTTATAGCAATTTTGGTCATAATGATAGCCAATCAACGTAGAGAATGAATCGACAAAAGATTACAATTATGGATACCGATTGCAATTATGGATACTCGCGTCGGATTTAGTATTAACTCCGACTTAGGACTTTGATTTATTTGCATTTGACTATATGAATCTCTAGGGGGGGCAACAGATTTAGCACGATCATATGTCCATGAGGGTCCATGACATCCCTGTCCTAGGATGCGCTTCGTTGTAATTGGTTGTTATCGGCATCGCCGGCTTCGCGTGATTGGTCCTGCTAGTTCCGCCTGCTGTTCCTCCTCGTGATTGGCTGCTTGACTGGAACGTGTACGATGTGTGGCATGAGTTCTTAATGCTGGTTTCCAAATGGCCGAGGCTCGCTGCGCGTCATTTCGGGTGTTCAAAAAACTTCTGGATTTCTCTCTCTCTCGAACGCCTCTCTGGTGATTCTGATGTGTAGGCGCTTGCAGTTGGAAATCATTCTACTGTTAGAGAAGTCAATTTCATGTCCTATGTCAATTATATGTGATAAGGGTCAAGGGATGACGTGAGATCTCGTTGCTTCACTGCATTTTGGTGTTCGGCCCTCCTCACACTAAAGGTTCAGCCACACATGTCCGCACCGATCCCGCACCGAGACATGTCTTGGTGATGAATTGTACCGTGCTTTCTTATGTGGCTGTCTTCACATCTCCGCACCGAGTCCACACCGTGCGAGATAGTTCATGTTTTAATTTTTGACGGGCACGGTGCGTTGTCTGATGGATTATCGGCATATAGTAGAAATGGAGACTAGAGCGTAGCAAGTGGGTGGCAAATTTTTCTGCTCGCCCTGGAAAAATCGATAGTATTGATAATTTTTTACTGTTCAATCTTTAATTCTAAAGTTCAGAAATTCTAAACTATTCGTAAAATTTGCAACGTGCAGATTTCGCCTTCAACATATCTTGCTTTCCAAGCGTTGTGTATCCACATTTTTAATCGTTTTGGTCTATTTTTCTCATTTTCTCCATAGTTTGACCAATCTATGTGCCGTCTCAATTATTGAATGGTATCTCGTAAACTCCCTGTCCTTTTAATAGAATTTTATCTTTTGAATTCCTCAAAAGTTGGCTAATCATCTTGTGCGGTACGAGATCTCTGCTGAAAGCGGGATCTCCATCAGATGAAGTCTTTGTTTCATTTTCTTGTTCTGCTCGTCTGATGATTTTTCTTGAATAATCATTGGCTTTCAATGCTTTCTCGATGGTGGCCATTTCACTTTTCTTGTGATTCGAATCAGAAATGGTTCTGGAACGACAAAGTGTTTCTGCT
Source organism: Cynegetis impunctata (assembly GCA_030704885.1). NCBI lineage: Eukaryota > Metazoa > Arthropoda > Insecta > Coleoptera > Coccinellidae > Cynegetis > Cynegetis impunctata. The sequence goes on along the minus strand of JARQZK010003227.1, from coordinate 12,605 downwards.
GTTGAAAACAGTTGCCCTGTTATCATATATATATATATATATATATATATATATATATATATATATATATATATATATATATATATATATATATATATATATATATATATATATATATATAATTCGTTTGCCCGTGTCTATGTGACTGCACTCTTCGATTCTGATGAAATTTTTGGTGTGTGTTCCAGAGGATTCGAGAATAATTTAGATTCATAATTAAGTCCACACAAGTCAAGTAAATTGTCGTACTTCAGTAATATGTATCTTGTCTGAATCCGACAACAAAAGTAAAAAACAGTTTGGAAGCTTGTTGGTAGCGATATTGCTCGCAGGATAAAATTTTCGAAGCAAATAAAATTGTCGATCTCTCACTGATCCTTCAGTAGTAACGGAGGCATGTGCACAATAGTTTTCATCTATATGTGCAGTAAGCTTTCAAGATCATTATGGAGATATCAGATCTGAATAATGTATGACCCAAGATTTACCTGAAAATACATTTTTTTCCTCCCCTTTCGTAGCTGAGGAAGTTCTTGAAATTATCAATAATTTAAAGAACAGCACTATCGCTGGTCCTGACTCTCTCTACGAAAATATTGAAAGTGTGTATGTTAAACCGCCGCTGAGCGCGGCACGTTGGACCTACTTATTCAACTCATCCTGTAACATAAGGGAAATCTCCTCTGATATTGAAAATTGCTAGAGTAATTCCTGTGTACAAAAAAAAAACAATTCGACTGACATGGCTAATTATCGCCTTATTTCTCTTCTTAGCATTCTATCCAAATTGTTCGAGAAAATCGTTTGTAGTAGAATGGTATTGCTCTATAAGTTCTCCATAATATTATCCAGATGCCAGCACGGCTTTCGCAGTGGCAAATCTACACAAACTGCAGCATGTCAATTCCTACAACTTATATATGCCAGCTTAGACAATGATTTGTATGTTGATGAACTTTTTTTATCAGTCTCGAGCGTTCGACTGCTTGCAGTTTTCTCTTATTTTGAATAAAATGCACAGTGTGAGATTCAGGAGCGTTTTTCTGGAGTGGATCTCTAGTTTTCTGTCTAGCCTCTGTTTGTTGAGAATAAAAATTGCACATCTGGAAATTATCTCCTGTCATTGAGGGTTCTGTTTTGGGGCCGTTGATTTTTTCTGCTATTCATTAACGATCCACCTGATTACATTAGTGCCGACTCGATTACTCTTTTCGCTGATGGCACAGCAATGGGAGTATCAGTGACCATGGATGAGTTCAGGACCAAATGCGATATACTTATCTGGGATCTTTCCGATTGGTGTTGAAACTCGCTTATATTGAACTTGACCAAGTCGGAGGTAATCCATTTCCAATTGCGGGAATTTACTTCTGACGTGCCTTTTGTTGTCGATTTCAATGAGAGTCAACTTAAATCGGCTGGCAACGTTAAGTTTCTGTGTGTACACGTCGACAGACAATTACGATGGCACTGTTATGTCGAACATCTCAGCGGAAAATTGAAATGAGTCTTTCTTTGCTCTTAGTCGCCTCAAGCAGTTAATTCCTCTGTCCGGGGAAGTAAGTATATAGAGAGGAAAAATTAAAAAGTAGGGGTCATAATTTTTTTTAAGTAAGTACACTGACCCCTCATCGCTTTCTTAAATTTCTGACCAAATCCCGTGAATTTTGAGTCGAAAAAATTTTCATTTCAAAAGTCGACTTACGTCATCGTGTAGGGCATAAAATTTACTGTGAATTTGATCTCTACGATTTTTTTGTGCGAGTACATCAGAAAAAGTTATAAGCAAAAAATCATCGAATTTTAGTGCTTTCAAATGTGGTTGCAAGCTGTGTTTCGAGCTTTCACGGGATTTGGTCAGAAATTTAGGAAAGCGATGAGGGGTCAGTGGACTTACTTAAAAAAAATTATGAACCCTACTTTTTTTATTTTTCTCGTTGATAGATTTTTTGATCTTACTTCCCCGGACTATTTATTACGCCCTGATTTTCGCTCACTTGAACTAACCTTTTTTTATGGGGTAAGTAATTCGGCAGCAGGTGCTAGAATGTTTTTATCACTGAAAAGATGTATAAGTACGTATCATTTTCAACTTGAAACCCCAAGAATCATGCAGAGCGATTTTCATCTAACACAGAATTTTATCATTGCCTTGTGTTTACATTTTGAATAGTCTACTGTTTGTTCACGGCAAATTATCAAAGCTTGATACAACTTCCAGTTTTCAGAATTATAACACACGGCATACCTTATTTGTAATCTGCATTCCGGCTCATAGGACCTCTAAGTTTGAATTGTCTATAACATATGTGGGAATCAAACTGTTCAATCACCTGCCCAACTGGATCATGTTTTTAAGTCGATTAAAATTTAAGAAGGAAGTTACCAGAATATTGCTGCTTGAGGCCTGGTTGTACAGTCACGGTTTAAAACAAGCTCAAGGTTGAACTTGGTTTAAAAGAGACTGTAACGTTGCATAGAGCTAGTACAACGCAAAGCTTGGTTCACCGGCTGTCAAATTCCGAGGTTCAGCTGAATTATCAAATTCAGGCGCTTAAACCAAGCTCAAAGATAATATAACCTCACTCCTTGTATTAAATTGTTGGAAAGAAAAAAGAAATATAGAGATGGAATGGACCATTTTGTTGTATGGAAGAAGCTGCAGTTAATTTTGTTGTGGCCATACAATTTTAATGCTAACAGTAGCTGATCCATGGGGGGCAAGCTGTCATTCCTACAAAGTTATACAGGCACCGTTTTATTATAAAACGTCGTTTAACTAAACTTGGTTTATGCATGGCTTAAGACGGCTTAAACGCCGTTTATATTTTGGTGCAAGCGAAAATGTCGAATTAAACTCGCTTTTATCATTAAATTTAGTTTGATGATATACGGTGCAAGAGCCTAATATAGGTTTAATGAGCACTCTACCCTTGATATCATATTAATACATTTTTTTGTGTGTGTATTCTTTGCATTTATGAGTTAAATGAGTGCATTGTTCATTAGTATACATAAACTACAAATCCACGCCTTCAATTCTTTTTCATATTTTTTACCACCTAGAGAGAATAACTGCCAAAATACCTATAAGATGATTATTGTTGATCGAACAAAAAAATCTATAACAATAATACAATATAACAGTATACCAACACTTTTGCATAGCTTGACTATTGACGAGCAAACATTTTTGAAATAAATACGTATGTACTGTTACAGGCTACCATATTCCAGAAATTCTAGAACGTCTAAGTTGTCGTTATAGATATCAAACTCTTCATAAAATATTTTAAACAAAAATTCGAGGTTCCGCCGGCAAAAATTAAATTTTTAAGAAAAAAATAAACCGTTTCTTCTAAAAATAACCTCAAAGTTTACTTAAACTTCAAATTAAATGCCGAAAATTGGGAGTTTAATTTATGCGGAGTTTAGGGCGTCTTAAACGCCGTTTATATTTTGGTGCAATCGAAAATGTCAAATTAAACTCGGTTTACCATTAAACTTAGTTTAATAATATACGGTGCAAGAGCCTACTAGTCTTCAAAATAACCTGTACAACTGAAAGCTATTATTGAACCGAGTTCATCCTTGAACTTAGCTCAGTATAACCATAGCTTAAACCGATACTGTACAACCGGGCCCAAATGTTTCTATACCCTGGCAGAAAATTTTTCTATAGAAATTATTTAATTCTATGTTAAATGTTTTGACGTGTCCTATACATTGATGTGTGTGTGGCTCCGTAGTTCAGTGGTCAGTGCGTTGGGCTACTGAACAGAAATTCGCTGGATCGAATCCCGGCCGAACCAACGAATTAATGCGGAGCCACCTCTCGGAAGGCAATGGCAAAACACCGTGAAGTATTCTGCCTAGTAAAGCCTCTCTATAAAGACGTTCGGAACCGTCGTAAAACTGTAGGTCCCTTCTATTCGTGTATCACTGTATCACGCACAGCACGAATAGTTGTATAGAGGTCGCATACGCCCGAAACCGGGTATGGCACCGGAAGAAGAAGATAAATCGATGTAATATCATTCAGGATGAATATATATATATATATATATATATATATATATATATATATATATATATATATATATATATATATATATATATAAATAATAAATCCTTCCTTTACCGGAACTGCTAATAGTACATAAATGTGTATAAACAAGGAGTCATGATAAAAATTATATAAAATATAAAAATATTAATAAAAGCCATAAATGAGTTCGTCAAGACATATATATATATATATATATATATATATATATATATATATATATATATATATATATATATATATATATATATATATATATATATATATATATATATATATATGTGGCGCCTCGTGAGGGGTTTTTTTGAGGCGGCTACAAGAGGGGTTAAAAAATACACTATAGGCGAAAATTTTTAGGATTTCAAGGTCAACCGCCTTATAATTTAAAGAAAATCAAAGTAAAACAAGCACCCTAAGCTATTAATTTGTTTTCACTTCCGAGTGTCTACCTTGAAACCTACAACTCCTATTTACAATATTCACAAAAACTCTTCTCAGCCAATTAATCAATTCATCTAAACATCAAATTTTTTTTTCTTTCACAAAATAGGTACCTACCTACCTACTTAACGAATTTGTTAACAGCTGGTGAGAGCAAATAAAAAGTTATTATATATTTTTGAAGATTAGCGGGATTCTGCGATCTTTAACGTTAGCAAAATGATCTATAATATCCTCATAACATTTTTTGTCTTTCGCCAAAAGTTTTACCAATTCCTTTTCAATAGACAACAAACTAATATTTTTCAAATGATCCTGGCTCATTGAATTCCGTAAATAAGTTTTAATTCTCTTAAGAGTGGAAAACGAGCGCTCTACGGAAGCCGATGTCACCGGGATAGAAACAATTAGACATAAGAGGTTATAAACTTGGCAAGGATGTCTCTCATAATTCCTTGTATTAAAACCGCGGTTTTGTTGTCTGTTACGCTGCACCAAATTGTTTAATTCAGGGGTAGGTCGCAATGTTTTTATCAAAACTTTATCCTCATAACTTAGTGCACTAAAGTTATGGGATAACAAATATTCCACTAAGTCACCATTGAAATTTTTGAAATTAACTTCAGTAACCAAACTCATTTTAAAACAATACGCGAGCAATATAAGTAAACACGCTGCTGTTTTGGCCATTAGTAACTACGATCACACTACGATTCAATTAATGCTTTCCAACGAATTCACTCGATGTCACGCGAAATTCTATAGTTGTGATTGGTCAACATTGTATGAGACTGGGTTTCTATCGGTGTTGCCATTTACATGTGTTTTGCTTTTCTATTGCAATGAAGTATTCATTCGGAGTATTCGCACCGTTGTTTGCTTTTCTGTGGCAGTCATAATGAACGTTGAGAATATACCTTTCTAAGCCTCCGCAGCGTTGCCACAAATCTTGAAATGAATGGAATGCAGTAAATGTAAATACCTTCTATCTTAATTAATAAATTATATTATATAATGTAGGTTGAAAGTGAGGTAGGTGCATAAAATAATATGATTTTGATTAATATGAATATGCTGAATGCTGACTATTCAATATAATATATTAGTGATACACGGAATATTATTGAGGAGGCTTAGCCTCCTTTGACTAGCCGCCCCTGATATATATATATATATATATATATACATATACATATATATAAATATATATATATATATATATATATATATATATATATATATATATATATATATATATATATACATGCATTTATATCTTATTGGCTTCCACATACGGAAAAGGCACCCAAGCCTCCTACATAATAAATGGTTTTTGCAATGCAAAAATTATATATATTGTACAATAGATTATACTTCTTACATGCATCAAAAGAGGGGTAAGATAAACATGAAATTTAATTATACATAATTTTGGTATTTTGTTGAGTATATTGTGCCTCCGAATATAAATTGTCTATTAGGGCTCTATTTGTATAAACGACAATACAAAATTATTCTCATTTGCCTCCGCAACGTTGCGCTATCTACCTACTGCACTAATAGTTTGGTTTGCTCAAGTATTGATATAGGTACTTCACAGCTTTGAATTACCAAATCAAATATGAAGATGTTACAATGGCAATTCAGTGCTGATTTTGCTCTTGCGTAATATTGATATGTCCTTCAAAGATGAACAGGTTAGTTAAATTATTATTATTTTGAATTGATTCAATATGAATTAAAATTGACTTTCGAATATCCAGGAGAAAATTTGTGGTAGAACTATAGCCAGAGCGCAATGTTAACGGCCACTGGCGGCTCAGATGAAAGAAAATGGTAACTGCAATGTAATGCAAGTGCGAATTGAGTGAATAAACAGATCAAACAAATTACTCACTTGTAGAATATTACGATAAAAAATTGTATTAGAGGAATTTTATGGTGTTTGTAATCATCTTAACTTTCTAGCATAGAATGGGCTGAAATGAAAAGTGTTCTAGTAATTATTCTATTATAGTTATTCATTTTTTTTATATTATCAGAAAAAAGCAAATTCTATTCACGTATATATTTTTTTGAGTAATAATCCAATCAGGAGAGTTTAGTTATTTAAATGTTGCCACGAATTTTCCCTTAATTCAAATTAAATGAATTAGTTTTGGCACTATTTTACTGTTTCTGATATTTACTTCAATGTATTTTCATACTCAAAACGTTTAAAATACCGAATATAATGAAGATGAATATAGAGTGAGTTTGAAAACCAAAAAACATAAGCCCCATAAACATACAATAGCGTGGTAATCATCTTGAAAGAGAAAACTTTTATTTGTTTTGGCTAAAAATTGATCAGCTATTGATATTATACTAACGACATTATGATATTTGGTTAGAATTAAATGTACCGGGTGTCTGATTAAGAGAGGCACGCGGCTGTATCTCACAAACTATTCGTCGTAGAGACTTACGGTAAAAAATTTTATAACCAAAGTGGCCAACACAAAATCCTGGAAATTATTTTCAGGTTTCTAAGATGGACGCCAGGGGGCGTAACCGCCATCTGAAACTTTCAAAGTGATTTTTTTCTGAAATTCATCTTATAAATATACCAAAAATTTTTTTTCTTGAAAGCTGAGCTTTATTCAAGTTATTTTTCTTTGACACTTTTTGACGTATCTATTGAAATGAAGTGGGGGGGGATGATTCAATGTTTTTTTGAATAAACAGCTGTAACTCCTGAACGACTGAACGGATTTCAACAAAGTTAATCTCGTTGGGAAAAGCATTTATTGCTTCATCGAAAACATTTTATCTGTGGTTTGTCAAATTTTTAGTTATGCCGGTAGAGAGCGTTTTTTGATGTAATAACAGAAAATTGCTAATTTCTCTAAAAAATTAAATGCAATAACATAACTTTTTTTTCATGAAAATGTATTATGATGATGCGAAAATAGGCTAGTGAAAACCGTCTCTCGATATCTTATTCCTAGCCTAAAATATCGAAGAAAGAAAATTTAGTTATCATATGATTCAAAAAGACGCCATCACACCGGTATTTATTTTCATTTATCTATATTTTTCCAAGAACCAATGATGAAATTTCATCATTCAATGATTATCATATAGGTACTAGTATTCTTAGTTCAAAAAAATTTCATAAAATCGTTTAGGGGCATAATAATCAATAAATATAATTTGTGAAAGTGCGAGAAAGTAGTCAGAATAAGAAGAGATGGCCATGAAGGGAAAATAAATGCCTAAAATCAACTTGTAAACAAATATCAAAAATGAACTTATAATGGCAGTGTAATGAGTTTTTGTGGCACACACAAGTAAGGACTGAAAACTATTGAAATGCATTCACGAACAAAGAAGATTTTGATATGTTTCCGGTATATTTTGAAAGTTTTCAAAATGCGGCAATGGCACAAAGATTATATAGAACTCGATTTCCAAATGGCGTTCACGCCATGCGAGAAGAATTTGTTGGGCATATTTAAAGAAAATAGAGAATTTTCATCTGAAATTTATAGGGTCGAAGCTACCAGTATTACGCAAATTTCGGACTAAACGCGGAAAAATTCTCGCATGGCGTAGACGCCGAATATAGAGCACTGTATATTCTTTGTGCCAATGCCACATTTTGAAGAATTTCAAAATATACCATCAGTGATATCAAAAGCTTCATTGTTTGTAAAATGTATTTCAATCTTTTTCAATCCTTACTTCTGTGTGCCACAAAAACTTATTGAACTGCCACTATATGCATAATTTTAGTATTTGTTGACAAGTTGATTTTAGGCATATGATTTTCCTCCATGGCCTGCTCTTCATATACTGACTACATTGCACTTGCATATTATTACATTGGTTATTATGCTCCCACTCGATTTTTTTTTGAAGTTTTTGAAATAAGAATGTTATTTTTTGAAAATCATAAAATTATTAAATTTCATCATTGATTCTTGGAAAAAATACAGATAAATGAAAATAAATACCGGTGTAATGGCGTTTTTTTGAATCATATGATAACTAAATTTTCTTTCTTCCATACTTTAGGCTAGGAATAAGGTATCGAGATACGATTTTCACTAGCCTATTTTGGCATCATCACAATACATTTTTAAGGAAAAAAAGTTATGTTATTGCATCCAATTTTTTAGAGGAATTAGCAATTTTCTGTTATTATATCAAAAAATGCTCTCTACCGGCATAACTAAAAATTTGACATACCATAGATAAAATGTTTTCGATGAAGCAATAAATGCTTTTCCCAACGAGATCAACTTTGTTGAAATCCGTTCAGGAGTTACAGCTGTTTATTCAAAAAAACATTCAATCACCCCCCACCCCTTCATTTCAATAGATACGTCAAAATGTGTCAAATAAAATTGACTCGAATGAAGCTCAGCTTTAAACAGAAAATATTTTTTTGGTATATTGGCTAGATGAATTTCAGAAAAAAATCACTTCAAAAGTTTCAGATGGCGGTTACGCCCCCTGGTGGCCATCTTAGAAACCTGAAAATAATTTCCAGGATTTTGTGTTGGGCAATTTGGTTATAAAATTTTTCACCGTAAGTCTCTACGACGTATAGTTTGTGAGATACAGCCGCGCGACTCTCTTAATCAGACACCCGGTACAAAATATTCACGTTCAATCACTTGAAGAACACCTCTCTATTGAATTGTCGATTATCGAAGATATCGATAAAGTATTTGCTAGGTACGTAATATTAGACTTAAAATATTGCTTTTTAAATTTTGGAAATTATTACTATCATATTTGATTTATATATATATAATATATTATCTATCATATATCATATCAAAAATTGTCAGCTGACACTTTTGTTACTAATGACCATCTTTTGTATTTAACTCATTTAGAAAATATTTGTATAGGCTCTCCTGTGAGTCAAAACAAAACACTTCGAAATTTTCAGTATGCTCTATAAATTTGTCATGGTTTATTATTCTAGTCCGCAATATTAGTTTATAGTTTTTTATTTCCTTCTAGAGTGAAGTTGTATGTGAATAAATACTGAACATTCCAATGCAACAATCTTCATGACATGTACTCCGTGATTAGTAATGTATCATATATACTCATTACAAATTTGGTGAAAATGATAAGTATAATGAATGAGTGTTCATTGATCTTTCGCTCATCATGGAAAAAATGTTACAATATATATTTGAAAGTATAATTATTTTTGAAATACACACTGTATCCGGGTTGTAAGTCCATCATCAAAGGTTTTTAAATCAAGATTGTACGAAACTATTATTGATGCTGAATAATTTTGTTCTTATTATACTTATATTTCTTCTAATGATTACGTATAACAAATGATTTTTAAACTCCATACTTTTCCACATCTTTTAATAATGATCTTATTAAAGCATATTTAGTAAACTTTCTTTGATTGTTTCTGAGCTGGATTGATAAATGTAGGTACTTCAACTGAAAACATCAATCGTTGGATTTTTCAACTGAGATTAACTTAACCACTTAAGTACAATTATTTCAAAAAGTTCTCGTTTCGACATCAGTAATGAAGAGGTAAAGAAATAATTTATGTTAGTTGATTGTCCAGAGTTTTTTTTTTCAATCATATTTACCAACCAACTATAAATCAACAGGTGATCCAAATAACTCAAGATGCTAAGTCCGATGGTTTCGAAACGAGTAGAATAAATGTAATTCATAATAGCGTTGTAGACCCAACTCCAAAATCTGCTGTGATTATTTGTTCCAATCAAAAATTTGTCGAGTAACCAATTTTATGATTATTGTTTTCAGAATATGACATAATGGAATAGATACGTCACCAAGTGATATGAATTAGACTTGAAAGTTTCTTTCCGAATATATAATTTTTCATGAAGTATTAACATTAAAGCATCAAACTAAAAATAAGAAGAGAATGAAAACAACAGTATGCATACTGTTTTATAGTTGTCACAAACTTTGAGCGGCATTTAGAACGAAACCACTCAAATTGTAAAGAGTTGTCTTTTCCAAAAAGGCACTCATCCAGGAACAAATTTCTGTTGAAGTAATTTTGAATTATTTAGTCCAAGACCAATTATTTTATGAATAATGTTTAATTCATAAAATAATTGCATACATTTTTGGAATCAGAAGATCTCTGGAATACGGCTCCCTTTGTCTATGTATCTAACTCATTTTGAAATGTTTGATTCCCTCTTTAGTTATCATGTCTTTAATGAGAATGAGCATTCAATTTGTCTGCAATTCAATCCACAATCTTATAAAATCATTGAATGATTAATTTTTTAGAATTACTTATCACGTTAATCTAAATAAAACTTTCTCATTATTTTGTAATACCTTCGATACACAATGAAACCTTTCCGAAAGCTTTCATGTATAATTGTATAATATGATATTTCAGTCAAAAATCTTAAGAGAAAGTTTATTACAAGCTGCATAATTTGGACAGAGCATCAGATTGAAGAAGCCACTTCAAGAGACACATAGATGAGAAAGTTGGGCCTAACAAAAAATAATGCCTCACAGTTCTCACTAAATATCCAGAGATATTTCACAACAAGGATTGTATTCGCCTGAAAACTTGTGCTAATAATATTTATCTAAAAATTATTTTTAATTAAAATTTTCCAATGACTTTATTTTGAGATTGTTATATTTTCTGTTTTGCATGTGCTATTTCGTTAAATAAAAATTAGGTATATTGTTCAAGTTCTTAAGCATTTTATATAAGGAATAATTTCGCTAATGAAAATTAAATCGGCTGGAGAATAGGTAACATCGAAACGATAATTAACTAACTTCACATCTTTTTATATTATTAGGGACACTTTCGAAAAAAAGGACAAGATAAATAGTATTAATTTCGCTGCGCTTATTAATACAATGGAAATTACTTCACAATATCAACCTTGAAAAATGTAAAAGAAATGAATACATTATTTAGTTCTCTTGATATTATTCGAATATTAAAGCTGATCAAAGTAAAGAAATCATTATTATGTCTCTTGACTATCAAATGAATGATGGCGACTTTAATTATATACCTGAACCTGAATTAAATTATATTTGATGATAGAAAGTGGTTCTAATTATAGGGAATGTATGTGAAAAATTCAAATTTTATACAAATTCAATGAATCAATGACAATTTTCACGAAGAGAATGATACTTCCATATTCGATAATAGCGAGATCACTCCTTTGTTTGAAAGACGCTACTTCCATTTTCTCAGAATGATATTCCCGTACATACAGATTTATATCCCCTGCACTCATTCGCCTCCACGCGTTGTTGCCAAATTTATGAGGTGCTTTCGTATAGACCATATGTGGAGGCTATTTACATTAAAATTGTGTTTATACGATATACGAGTATAAAACGGTGGCGCCCAGTAGTGGAATTTACATGAACTGTATTGTATAACTGTATATGTATATACCACTGATAGGCCTCCAAACGAAAATTTGTGTAACCTTTCCTACTAACCATTCAAGCATGTAGAGAGGGATATACTCGTCGTTTCGTATTCGCCTCCGAATTTTCGAATTCACCTCCGATTTCGGAGCCGTATTCATCGGAAGCTTGTCGTTTTTGGAGGCGTATAAGTCAAAATGCATATATATATATATATATATATATATATATATATATATATATATATATATATATATATATATATATATATATATATATATTATATATATATATATATATACATATATATATATATATATATATATATATATATATATATATATATATAATATATATATATATATATATATATATATATCTGTACCATCACAGTTTGTATAAATGAGTACAGCTGAGGCGTGTATTTAGCTACCTTGAACCTTGAACGTGAACTTTGAAAGTCTGTTTTCTTGTAAACTGTGATCGAGTGGCTTTCTGTGAATTCAGATTCATTGTTTCCAACCCAACAATAATTATTTTTTAAAAAATTATCAGTGTTGATTAATGTTTATTATAGTGAACATTTTCAGCAAACTATTTTGTACGTTTATTTTAATGTTTGTCTATGAATCCAATACAACTATAATTTCGACAACATAGGAAA
>JARQZK010003226.1:15000-20000 GCA_030704885.1 Cynegetis impunctata | reverse complement strand
AGTAGATTTGTTATTATATCATGAAATTGCTATTTCAATCTCTTCGATGTTTTACGTAAGAGAAAACTAAAAATCATGTTGTCCACTTCTTGGAAACATATTTATTGTTTCTTTTTTTATATAAACTAGTGAAACAGTCAAAGAAGTAGATACTAACCTAGAAATAGAAAAAAAGCATAATTCAACAAAGTACACGAAAAAAAAAGGTATTTGAATAATAATCAAGCTTGCTCCTACTCAAATGTTTGCCAATTCGTTTTCGATAGATTGAAAAATATGCCTTTCAATGCTATAGCTACAAACCTTTTTATTCAAGTTTCAGATGAAATAGGTGATACTCTTTTATTTTCATAATTTTTTTCTAACGCCTATATTTTTCTCTCTATTGTATCGTTGTAGTATGTGAATATACTATAGGGATTGAAATTCCTTACAACGCAGTAGCAAATCTCTCCACTATTACTCAGAAAATCTTTTTTCTCATTATTGAATTAATGAAATTTCATTGATATTACAGTCAAATTAGTAAGAATTATCACATAAAGTGAACAAGAAAAATTCTTCAGTAATTTTAAATGATCAAACAACCTCACAAAGGAGCAGATTATATAGGTATATTCCGCGCCGAGAAATTTTAAATTATAAAGAATTTTTCTTGTTTACTTTATGTGATATTGAAGTTGAATTTGGTCGTCTAGGATACTATGAATCGGTGGTTGAGTATCAGTTAACTATGTTTTCAACAGGTTCCCAACGGCGGAGTATAATACACGATGCACAATGTGTGATTTACTATTTCTTATCTTACGTACTTATGAAGAATCTCTATATCAAATTAGAACCGGTATGAAAAAACTTATAATTGAATTTAAATACACCAATTCGCCCACAACCTTTTTTTCTATCGGCGCGAGTGTGACGACAGACTTGTTTATCACACATATTAAACCGACAATGAAGTTGAGAAAAATAGAACAAAGGTTGAATGAATCCTGAAAATCGTCCATGTACATCATTACTTACTTCATTGAAAACGTTTTTTAAATGCAAGTATGTATTACGCTTAATTTTTGCAGGCTCTGGAAATAAAATTCTTCTGTCACAAAAAATAAATGCTCCATTCCTTCCTCAAGTATGTGTGAGGGAGGCGGGCTGCGTGACTTATTTATAGCAACTCCTTCTGCCAGATATAAGGATACTCTTATATGTGCAAGTGCTTTAAGGATAGGTGAAACTGGATGATTTATGGACGAGAGGAGGTAGGGTTTAGAGGATGAATGAGGCGAATATTGGGTCAGTACCCAATATTCGCCTTGTGATACTGAAAGCAATAACTAAACTAGGATATAAGAAAAACCCCAAAAAAAAGCACATTGCATACCAGTCGAGTGTAGAATGAAATTATTTATTTTCAATTTGATTTCTGGAATTATTCAACGTGGCTGTTGTTCGCCATTGCATTTTGAGTTTTCTGACTGACGTGTATTGACATATGACATCTGTCTGAAAATTTGAAAGTTTCTGTGGTTGTTCTTCCTTTTCCTTGCTCGTTTCCTCTATATTCTTACAGTTCAACCTTTCTCAAGGCGAATGTTTTCATTGTCACAAAGAATTTAATACTTATATTTGCATGTTAATTATGTTCCAAAACAATTTTTCAAAACTATCTAAAAGGGTCAATAGGTCATTTGCCCTTATGGATTAAAAAGCTGAATTTACACTTAAACTACCTAAAATTATCTACTCTACATGAATCACAGTTACAACTATCATTGTCAATTAAAATATCAAAATCAAAATACACATACTCAACCAAAATAGATTAACATAATACTGAGAAACCTCCAATTGAATTTCTTTATTTAAATTAACATGACGCCATCACTGGGCTATACGGCAACACACCACTTATTCCGGAGTTACCTCGGAAGAAAAACTCAACCAGTTTAAGGAGACCAACTCAATCTTGCCGCCGATCGCAGATATCTTTCTGTTTCACTTTGTCTATTTCTATGAGGTAAGTATAGATATTCGACAGGTTGTTAATGTCGCTTCTGGTGTTTATAGTTTTTTCGTTTTGTTTAATTCTGCACATCTCCAAGAAAGCTCGTTTTCTCCCATTCTTTTCTGTGTCCAGAACTTTGGGTTCATCAAAATTGACTTGGTGTCCTGTGTCGAAGACGTGTTTAGCTAGGGCACAAGTGTTTCTATCTTTTCTGCAGTCACTTTTATGGGCAGTTGTTCTTCCTTTGAGATTTCTGGACGTTTGTCCTATATATACGTTTTCACATACTTTGCAATTTAATTGGTAGACTACGTTGGTTTTATTGAACCTGCTGTCTTTGTGTTTGATTTTGGAGAAAAGTTGTCCTATTGTCTTAACAGTTTTTCTAGCTATCCTTACATCTGCAGTTTGTTTCAGAGCATCAATGAGTCTTGGTGTTAATTATTTGATGTTGAGAAGAGTTCTGTATTTGATCAGTCCTTGTTCATGTTTAGTCTGGCCATCTATTTGGTGGATAATAGGTTCAGGTGGACTATTTGTTTCATTGTGATTCAATAGAATTTTGCTTAGCAATTTATCTGGATATGAATTTCTTAGTAATAAGTTGTTTGGTTTCGGACAGTTCTGTTGATGTCTGGTTGGGTGGCTAAGTTTTAACACTCTATTTTTCATACCTTTGACTAGACTGATTTTGGTCCTTTCATTTTGGTATGAGTTGTTATTCATATATCTTCCCGATGATGTTGGTTTGATGTACCAATCCGTAGTAATGATGCCATTCTCTCTAATGATTTTCATGTCCAGAAAGGGAATCATCCCACTTTTCTCTCGTTCTTTTGTAAATTGTATATGGGTATTGTAGGAATTGAACACCTCTAATATTTCTTGGTGTTCATTAGTTGGAATAGAACAAATGATGTCGTCTACATACTTTTTTAGGAAAGGTACTTCAAATGTTAACAAGGGAAGACACTCTTCAATCAAAATATCCATTACATACTGTGCTGCTATTGGAGAGACTGTAGCTCCCATAGGAGTTTCCATCATTTGTTTGTAGTAGTTTCCTTCGAACACACAGTATGTTGTATCAAATGTGGTGTTAATTAGTTCTAAGAATTGTTGTTTACTCAGATTAGTGTGTGGTTGAATGAAGTGCCAGTTAATTTCTACTGATTCTATGAATAGTGCCAATGGTATATTGCTGAACAAGGATATGACGTCTAGGCTTATCAATTGAAACCCATCTGGGAGAACATAGTCGTTAATGAAGACAGAAAATTCAAAAGAATCGGTCACATAGAATGGGTTATCCTTGTCGTAGGCTGTGGTCAGGATGTTGGTAATGAATTGGGCTATACCTCTGTTAGGTGAATTGATTGAAGAGATAATTGGCCTAAGTGCCAGTTCAGGTTTATGTATTTTTGGCAGTCCATAGTATTTGGGTGCCGTGGAGTTGTAGTTATAAATCTCCTTAGCTTCTTCAGGGGATATGGTGTTGTTATCCTTTAGCCTGGTTACCAATTTATTACATCGTTGTTCATAGGTACGTGTGGGGTCCTTGTTAAGTTTGATGTATGCAGTTGTATCATTGAGTATCCCAAGTGATAAGTTCCTATAAGCCTCCGCTTCCAGTGCTACTGTTACGTTGCCTTTGTCTGCTTTCATAATCAGTAGAAATTAACTGGCACTTCATTCAACCACACACTAATCTAAGTAAACAACAATTCTTAGAACTAATTAACACCACATTTGATACAACATACTGTGTGTTCGATGGAAACTATTACAAACAAATAATGGGAACTCCTATGGGAGCTACAGTCTCACCAATAGCAGCACAGTATGTAATGGATATGTTGATTGAAGAGTGTCTTCCCTTGTTAACATTTGAAGTACCTTTCCTGAAAAAGTATGTAGACGACATCATTTGTTCTATTCCAACTAATGGACACCAAGAAATATTAGAGGTGTTCAATTCCTACAATAACCATATACAATTTACAATAGAACGAGAGAAAAGTGGAATGACTCCTTTTCTGGACATGAGAATCATTAGAGAGAATGACATCATTACTACGGATTGGTACATCAAACCAACATCATCGGGAAGATATATGAATTACAACTCATACCAAAATGAAAGGACCAAAATCAGTCTAGTCAAAGGTAAGTAAAATAGAGTGTTAAAACTTAGCCACCCAACCAGACATCAACAGAACTGTCTGAAACTCAACAACTTATTACTAAGAAATTCATATCCAGATAAATTTCTAAGCAAAATTCTCTTGAATCACAATGAAACAAATAGACCACCTGAACCTATTATCCACCAAATAGATGGCCAGACTAAAGACGAACAAGGACTGATCAAATACAAAACTCTTCCCAACATCAAAGAATTAAAACAAAGACTCATTGATGCTCTGAAACAAACTGCAGATGTAAGGATAGCTAGAAAAACTGTAAAGACAATAGGGCAACTTTTCTCCAAAATCAAACACAAAGACAGCAGGTTCAATAAAACCAACGTAGTCTACCAATTAAATTGCAAAGGATGTGAAAACGTATATATAGGACAAACGTCCGGAAATCTCAAAAGGAAGAATAATTGCCCACTTGTGCCCTAGCTAAACACGTCTTTGACACAGGACACCAAGTCAATTTTGATGAATCCCAAAGTTCTGGACACAGAAAAGAAGGGGAGAAAACGAGCTTTCTTGGAGATGTGCAGAATTAAACAAAACGAAAAAACTATAAACTCCAGAAGCGACATTAACAACCTGTCGAATATCTATACTTACCTCATAGAAATAGACAAAGTAAAACAGAAAGATATCTGCGATATGCGGCAAGATTGAGTTGGTTTCCTTAAACTGGTTGAGTTTTTCTTCTGAGGTAACTCCGGAATAAGTGGTGTGTTGCCGTATAGCCCAATGATGGGGTCATGTTAATTTAAATAAAAAAATTCAATTGGAGGTTTCTCAGTAACATGTTA
>JARQZK010003226.1:7500-10000 GCA_030704885.1 Cynegetis impunctata | reverse complement strand
TTTTATCAAGAATATTCCCAAGTTCTTCTTCGTTTGACTTTACACTCACAACATAAGTCTCTTGAATCAAAAGCAGATATTTTTGATGATCCCTCAACTGCTTCGTTAGCATTAAAATCGATGAAATGGTGCTGTTCGCCTTCAATCCTCAGATTGGATAATAAACTGTCTGACTCAGTAGAGTCCTGGAAAAAAAATCCATTGTGACACGACATTTTATTCGGAAGACTAAAATTTTCAGAACATATCGATAATATACTATGAAACTTACCTCTGAAAATCTCTATACATAGTTTGTCAAACCCCAAGCTTTGAGAAAATCTTCTGTATCTGTATCGGCCATTGTTACGTACTCACTCAACTTAAAACGAACATGAATGTTTTAATACAGTCTCCGAGTTATTAGTTAAGGTTGAGAAAAGACGCGAACTGATATGCCTATGCGCTATAATAGCAGCGTGACCGTGAAAATAACAGATTCGTTCTGTACAATTTACAGAATAGTTGTTGTAGTAACAGAATTCATAATTTGACTGAATATTCTGCACGCTGTACAATTTGTTTTGTTAAATCTGCATGATTGTCTGCAATGTTTACCATCATAAAATGTTGAAAGAGCAGAATGAACTTCTAGGAAATCTGCAGCTCATCCTGCAAGTTTTACAGATTCAAATCGTTATTATAGTTAGTTACGTTAGCAGAACTAGTTCCATAAAATCTGCATTATTCAGTTATTTTAGCAGTTGAGATTCGTTATGTCAGCAGAATGATCTGTTGGATTTTAGCAGAACTAATCTGTTGAATATTATTGCTATTCGAGCAGCTGAATTGCTATCGGTGCAGTATTCCCCCTAGTTAAATGTGACTTGAAGATTTGACAAACTGATTTGTTGCATATACCTAATACTTTCGCTGAATTCACAGCAGTTCCGCTATTTCAGCAATAATACCTCCAGCAAAGAGAACTGTTAAATTTTTTTTTTCCGTGTGCGAATTTTGTTTTGGATAATTAGTAGGCAAGAGCTTCAGATCAATTGCTGAGTATTTTATTGATATAATATGAAATAATAAAGGTGTGTTGATAAAGCATTCCTCTAAGTAAAAAATACGATAACGAAAATGAACTCTTTTTGATTCATACATGGAAATAGCTCTATGTATAGAATACATAGTAAAGGAGATGAATATATGTATTGCCAAATCATACTAACCAACTTGAATAAACACACATTCAGTAGATAGTTTACTATAGTATTATATTTTAGGACCCTGAAAACCTAAATATTGCACTGAACCATTCTTGCGTATGTGAGCTAATTCTCACTGAAAATGTAAGCCATTAAAAGTGACGTTTTTGATGCCTTCTTTGAGTTTTAAAAGTGTACGTAAGAGGTATAGTGTTAAAAATATTTTTAACACTCGTGTTAAAAATTTTTTTAACACGTAGTGTTAAAACAAAAATCCTTGTAAACGAACAGTTTTAAAGAAGTTTTGCTGAAGCTTCCTTCAATGTTTTTCAATCTACACCAGGCGAGAAAATTAGTATATGCAATTTCGTACTGCTGGCGCGAATTTTTTGGCCGCATTTCTAGTGTGGCTCATTTCCAGCCCCTTCATTGTCTATTGGTAACAAATCATCACTTTTATTTGAATAAGTATTTTTATCAACTGACATTTTTTGAACCGTTTTTGTCACTTACTAATTACGATGGTTAGCACAACCCACAACATACGCGATGGTTGTTAAAAAAATCAAAAATAATTAGTTGTTAAAATATGTCTAAAGTATTATGCGATTTCGACTTTTATTTTGTTACCAATATAGAAGAGGTGTACGAAAAATAGTGTAAAAAAATGAAGTATCACTTTTAACACTAATATCATAAATAGCTATTTCAATCTATAGCATCTGTATATACAGAAATTTTAGAAAGACGATCCATTGCAGGTTGCAACTATTTTCCACAACCGCGCTTATTTGCAGCGACTTTATTCCATCGTAATCGCATCTCGCCCTGCGAGATTGTATCAATATACAATGCACTTCGCGAAAAAACAGTAAAACGAATTATTGTCTCATTTTAGGTTCGGTTTGCTATTAAAGCGTACTCTATATTCTTTTGAACTTTAATTTGTTTCTTAAAATTGATTCAAGATGAGATGCACTTCGTGAAAAATGAAATTTTAGTGATGGAGCTCTGCTATTCACGCGTTTTTATAATTTGGGGCATAAACTATGTTTACATCAATTTTTTCAATAGAAATAACACTCTGCATATACTGTAAAATCTGTCGTCTAGACAGTATAATTTGTGCCTGTCTTATATGATTTTTCATGGCATTTAATGACGCTGATAATGCAATAAATTAAGAGAATTTAAATTATTATAAAATAAAGTAAGTATCAAGGCAGCTTGATGGTAACTGATAATTATATTTGGGTACTATGGCAAAAAAATAAAGTACTTATTGAAAACGGATTTGGATACTTCATATACGT
>JARQZK010003226.1:0-2500 GCA_030704885.1 Cynegetis impunctata | reverse complement strand
CCCTGTTCTATTCCTGCAGCGATAAAAGCCAACGCGAGAGAACGACATTATCTATTTTCTGCAGAATGAAGTGTCACCCATTTTCTATCGAACAATTTTCATTTTTCCTAGCCTCACTTCATTTAGAATGAACTCCTCCTCAGACAGTTGATCCTTAATTGGATTTTAGATATCTTGTTACCTTTTTCAGTGCTGAATGTTCGTACTGTTCTCCAATCGTTAGTTCTGCGATCTTTCATCTCGAAATACTCTACGTCAATAATCATAAAAT
Source organism: Cynegetis impunctata (assembly GCA_030704885.1). Lineage (NCBI taxonomy): Eukaryota > Metazoa > Arthropoda > Insecta > Coleoptera > Coccinellidae > Cynegetis > Cynegetis impunctata. The sequence goes on along the minus strand of JARQZK010003226.1, from coordinate 2,229 downwards.
ATTGTGTAATTGTAGAGATGAGCTTCTTGAGAAAAAGTGAAATAAAATCTCTTAACTGCAGCAGGTTTAACATTCATTTCCGAGTGAATATATATATATATATATATATATATATATATATATATATATATATATATATATATATATATATATATATATATATATATATATATATATATTATAAAAGGTTATATTGGGTACTCGGCAAAAGGAAGCTAGATTAAATCAAACAACCATTGGTCATGAAACATCTATATTTCGGTCCTTAGTTTGGGACCTTCATCAGGATGATAGAAGTCAAAGAACTCAACATAGTATCACAACCAACTAAAAAGTAAGCAGTGGAAAAGCCACACAATACTACAATTGAATCGGTGATTGTTGAAAGGGTACTAAGTCCATTTTTCATTGAAATTGTATTTGATATGGGTTTCTATAGCAAATTATATCCCCGACCGTTTGGTGTTGAAAGGAATCAAGTCCCATTCTAGGAAGCACTAATAATACGAGTTGAAAGGTACTTAGTCGCGGACTTTGAAGGAGGTTGAAGATGAATAATTTGTCGTGTTTTTGCTTCATAAGTAGGTACTTGTTTATCATTTGGTATGTTTGTGAGAATTATTGTTCATTTCTATGTGTTATTTCTCCAATAAAGTATATTAGTTTAATCAAAACTACTTAATTTTGTTTTACTGATTATTGAATGGAACTAAGTCCTTGCTTTAAAAAAATAATAAAAAATGCAAAAATTGGAAATAATAATAATTTCTCTGTAGATAAATGATTCCTCACCCATTTATTTTTAATACGCTGACTGCATGTATCAATGAAATGAAATAAATAACTTTTAAACATATTTTTTCAATTTACTCAAAACTTTCATTTTTGGACTTAGTACCCTTTCAACAATCACCGATTCAATTATAAAGTTACTTACATGTGACAAGTTGTGAAAATAGAGCGGCGAAAAACGAATGACACAGAGGGAGCATTCAAAAATTATTTAAAAACAAACAAAAGCATAATGATGACAATATAAAAATGAGATATTAAATCTCTGGAACATAATAAACAACTAAAATTAAAATCAAAAAAGACCGACTTCAACATGGCCAACTCAGGTTATGCAGTAATTGACAATTAATAAAAATGGATAGTCTTGACAGAACGACCACAGAAAAGCGGGAAAGAATAAACCACAAAATCAGTGGTGACAACGAAATGAAAAACTAACCAAAAAATCAAAACATAATAAATTTATACTGAGACTGAGCTGAAATTTAAATTGGCAAAACCCTTATTAGTGGAAAGAAGGTAACTGTAAATACTGCTAAGACTTTTAATGTCAGATCTCTTGTTAACGGCATTGTCATACTCATTGATATAGCACATTTCCAAAAACAATCTCTTATTATAATTAGATTCAAAAGACAAAACTCGAGTGTTCGAAAAATCAAAACTATGCAATAAGTTCTCTTCGAACACTCGAGTTTTGTCTTTTGAATCTAATTATAATGAGAGATTGTTTTTGGAAATGTGCTATATCAATGAGTATGACAATGCCGTTAACGAGAGATCTGCCATTAAAAGCCTTAGCAATATTTACAGTTACCTTCTTTCCATTAATATGGGTTTTGCCAATTTAAATTTCAGCTCAGTCTCAGTATAAATTTATTATGTTTTGATTTTTTGGTTAGTTTTTCATTTTGTTGTCACCACTGATTTTGTGGTTTATTCTTTCTCGCTTTTCTGTGGTCGGTCTGTCAAGACTATCCATTTTTATTAATTATCATTACTGCATAACCTGACTTGGCCATGTTGAAGCCGGTCTTTTTTGATTTCAATTTTAGTTGATTATTATGTTCCAGAGTTTTAAAATCTCATTTTTATATTGTCATCATTATGCTTTTGTTTGTTTTTAAATAATTTTTGAATGCTCCCTCTGTGTCATTCGTTTTTCGCCGCTCTATTTTCACAACTTGTCACATGTAAGTAACTTTATAATTGTAGTATTGTGTGGCTTTTCCACTGCTCACTTTTAAGTTGGTTGTTGTGATACTATGTTGAGTTCTTTGACTTCTAGCATCCTGATGAAGGTCCCAAACTAAGGACCGAAATATAGATGTTTCATGACCAATGGTTGTTTGATTTAATCTAGCCTCCTTTTGCCGAGTGCCCAATATAACCTTTTATAAGTTAGAAGTTACGGCAATACTCCTTGTATTAATT
>JARQZK010003225.1:17500-24557 GCA_030704885.1 Cynegetis impunctata | reverse complement strand
ACATAGGACTCTAGCAGTGCCGACTTCTGAAGCTGCTAAACACCCGATAAGCAGAAGAAGAAGCACCCAAAAAAGATCAGATCATATGACATAATAGAACCAAAGTTGGCCGTGTATACAATCTTGAAGACATTCGCGTCAACATGATTTTTTAAAACCATTAACGAGTACACCACAGAGTTCAGCTTCTTCCGGAGATGGTCCACGTGAGAGCTCCACCTGAGAAATCCATCTACAAACACACCCAAAAATTTTACCTGTGTACTAGGTACAATTGACGCGGAATCATGCTGTATCGATTCAGGTAACCTAGCACCCAACTGGTTTGTCGCAAATCGCACCATTTCCGTTTTTTCAATATTGATTAGAAGTCGGTTCTCAATGCACCAGCTCTCAATCTTTGTGAGAAGTCTTTTTGATATGTCAAGTGCTGATGTTATGCTGCTTGACGTTACCAATACACTTGAATCATCCGCATACTGTACCGGCTCAGCTGGTTCACCCAAAAATAACTCATGGAAGTCATTTATATATATCACAAACAGGAGTGGCCCCAGATATAATCATATCAGTCCGGGAGCCGTTAATATACCTAAAGGACCTGCAAGTAATTCGACATGGTGTCCTGGGAGCTAATAAATGTGGCACAGTTAGCGAATGAAAGTGTAAAAAGGAAAGAAACATCTGCCGTTTCGGCTTAAAATCATATAAACGACTTTGTCAGAGGATTAGGGGACCAACAACACAAAATTGTTTCACTAAGTCTGAAACTATGGGACCTTGAGCAGCGTTTATAATATCTCGTTAGCAATTGGCGACAGAAAAATTGGCTTTTCCAAGTTAACTTCATGAAAGTGATTATCTTCATAACCAACCAGTTTATAATCACGGACGTTCTCGTTGGCACAAAAAAATGTGTGTATATTTATATATACATATATATATATATATATATATATATTCATATATATATATACATACATACATATTATATATATATATATATATAATATATATATATATATATATAATATATATATATATATATTTATATATATATATATATATATATATATATATTTATATATATATATATATATAAATATATATATATATATAATATATATTTAATATATATATTATATATATATTTATATATATATATATATATATATACTATATAACTATATATTAAATATATATATATATATATTATATAATATATTATATATATAATTATATAAATATTATATATATATGTAAAGAAAATATAAGTTTCTTTATGTGAAAATATAGTGCGCTCTGCATGTAGGCTATATATCCATATACAATTGGTATCGGAGATCGCTGAACTTTCAGACTGCCAATTGACACATCATATGGCCAAAACTTGACAGCATCTATTAATATTAAGTAGATTAATAACTCGCAGAATAAGGAAGTGGATATTAATAGACTCAAATTGTCGTTTTCCTTTGGTTTGAACAGGTAAGATTGTGTAGTGTAAATAGTCCGTTGTAATTAGTGAATAAAATTTAACGCTTTAATTTACAGAGAAATAAATTTCGTTTTATTAATATATCATGCTATCCATATTAATTGTCTTCTAAAACGACAATTTTTGTTTATGACAATGGCGAGAAGATTGCAATTTACATTGAAAGTGGTAAGATCACCAAAAGATAAGAAAACAAATGTAATGAAAATAACATCGAATAGAAACAGAAAGAAGATAAAGAATATGTATTACCACAAGATATGATGTTAACTAGTGAACACGTAGATATAATGAAGACAGAGGTATTTAAAAGAGTAAAAAAAAGTTTTAGTTTAAGAGGCGAAGAAAGGACAGTCTGGATTACATTAACAGGAGAGTTAGAAAAGATGTATTTTGATGAAGAGGGTAACGTAATGTTTAATGATATTTATTTAGAACATGTTAAAAAAACTGATGAATCAATGGTGTGACAAACACAAATGGGTTGATAACCATAAAGATAAAAATTTTTGATGAAGAGCAGTATGTAGATGTGTTCATTGTAGAGAAAGATGATTTTGAAGAATTTATTATAGGATTAGATATGATAAAGAAGTTCAAATTAATCCAAGATGAAAACTTGAAAATAAAAAAGGTAGAAAATACGAAGATAAAAGAAAAAACTGGGATAATCACCAGAAGATAATATTTATTGAACAAGTGTTCAGTCAATTTTAATGAACATATAGAGATAGATCGAATTTCAGATCAGTCTAAAAACCATTCAATATAATTGGAAAGAAAACTAAAAATGAACAAATTATTGAGAAGTACAAAGGCGTTTTTGCAAGAGACAAATATGATATTGGTAAACAGTGAAAGAATTACGAAGCAAGAATAGGACCCTGATACTGGATAAGTACTGTAGTAAAAGACCATACAGATGTTCAGTGGAAGATAAAAAAGAAATTGAAAACGCAAGTGGCAAAATTATTAGAAGGAAATTTGATTGAAGAATCGTATAGTACCTTTTGCTGCACCAGTAACGTTAGGCTTTAAAAGAGATTGAAGGAAAGACATATCGTCTTTGCATAGATTTTTAAGAGATTTAAACAAGATAATAATACACACAAGCTCAGCCATTTCCTCTGATAGACGATGTAATCATAAAAACGAGAAACTGCCAATCATTTCACTACATTACGATATAAATTCCGCTTTTTGGTCGGCATTCGCATTGCGTATAGAAGACAGAAAAAAACAGGATTTGTTAACCCAAGATGGACACTTTCAGTGGACGTGCTTAACCTTTCGGACTGAAGACCTCACCAGCAATTTTTCAGAGAATTTTATCAAACATTTTGAGAAAACATGACCTCAAAGAATTCTCAGAAAATTATATTGATGATATATTAATTTTTTCAAGAACATTTGAAGAACATATAAAGCATATAGAGAAAGTATTGGAGGCAATAATCAATGAAGGATTTAGGTTGAAAATCAAAAAGTGTAAATTTGCATCAAAAACAGCAAAATATCTCGGACATATAATTGAAAATAATACAGTAAGACCTATTAAAGATAATTTAATATCAATCAGAAATTTTCCAACGCCCAGAACACAGAAAAATATCAGACAATTCCTGGGCAAAGTAAACTTTTATCATGAATACATACATTTTGATGTATATTCTGATCACAAACCCCTCGAAAACATGAATATAAAAGCCAGAGTAGATGAAGAGCTAGGTGAATTGACCTACTACCTATCTCAATATGATTTTCAAATACATTACGTTCCAGGAAAAGATAATGCAGAGGCTGATTGCTTAAGCCGAAACCCAGTAATTGAATCTAATGATAATACAGAAGATGTTTTGAAAATAATAAATTTAGTACAAATAGATGAAATAAGATCGGACCAGGAAAATAATAGCACTTTACAGAGAATGAAAACAAAATTAATAGTGCACGACAAAGTATTTTACAAGAAGATTAGAAATAAAGAGAAGATTATTATATCTGAAGAATTAAGTATTAAAATGATCAAAGAGATACACTCTGAGTGGTGTCATATTGGAATTAGACAGATGATTTATAAAGTATGTCCTTACTATACAGCTAAAAACCTTACAGCTAATATAAAGAAGATATGTAGAAATTGTGAAATCTGCATAAAAAATAAATCTAGGGGCCAAGATAAATATGGGATAATGTCCCACCTGGGCACCAGCAAATAAACCGTTTCCAAATTAATGTCGATAGACACGATTGGAGGCTTTTGGAGGACAGAGATCAACTAAGAAATACCTTCATCTACTAGTCGATCATTTCACCCGATATGCGTTTATTCTGACATCAAAAACACAAAATGCTACAGATTTCATTAAACTAGTAAAGATGGTGTTGGAAACAGAAAAAATCGATATGATTTTAACGGATCAATATCCAGGAATATACTCAAAGGGAATTTAAAGATTTCTTGGAGGGAAATGATGTTAGACTTGTTTTTACAGCTGTTAACACTCCGTTCTCAAATGGTTTGAATGAGAGACTTAATCACCATTAATAAATAAAATGAGATGCAAGTTGAATGAGAAAAGAGAGAAGAAAGCTTGGACGTCAATTGCAAGAGAGTGTATAAATAAGTACAATGAAACTGAACATTCGGTAACAGGCTTTGCACCGGCGTATTTATTAGAGGGTAAAAACACTAGCACCTTACCTCAAGAATTACGGAAAGAGATAAATAGAGAGAGTTGGATTAGAGACAGAAAAACAGCATTGGAACGGACAATAAAATCTCACACATACAATAAAAATTTGTTCGATAAAAACAGAAAACATTACGAGTTTAATATAGGAGATTTAATATATATTGAAAACGGAAACAAACTAAATAGGAAAAAACTAGATAATTTAAGGATTGGACCATTTCAAATAATAGAAAAAGTTTCGGACACATTATACAAGATAAAAATAAGTGATAGAAAAATTGATACAAATTTATTTCCAGTTACGAACCTTATTCCAGCATCAGAAACACAGGAATGCGCAGATGAAGAAGAATGAAAAAAGTTTTGATGAGAATCGCCTTAGCAATTCTCACCCTGAAGGAGGGGAGATGTAAAGAAAATATAGTTTCTTAATGTGAAATATAGTGCGCTCTGCATGTAGCTATATATCCATATAAATTTGTATGAGATCGCTGAACTTCAACTGCAATTGACACATCATTGCCAAACTTGACACATCTATTAATATTAAGTAGATTAATAACTGAGAATAAGGAAGTGATATTAATAGACTCAAATTGTCGTTTTTGTGTTTACAGGTAAGATTGTATAGTGTATAGTCGTCGTAATTAGTGAATAAAATTTAACCTTTGTTTACAGAGAAATAAATTTCGGTTTATTATATATCATCTATCCATATTAATTGTCTTATATATATATATATATATAAATATATATAATATATATATATATATATATTTATATATATATATATATATTATATATATATATATAAATATTATATATATATATATATATATATATTATATATATACATATATATAATATATATATATATATATATATATATTATTAATATATAAGTATATATATATTATATATATATATATATATATATATATAATCTTTTTGATAATTATTAAACAATTCGAATGAAAATTATATAAAATTATAATAATTATATATATATATACATATATAATAATATATATATATATATATATATATAATATATATAATATAATATATATATAAGTCTAAGTTTCTTGGAATTCACATAGACTCTAATCTGAGGTGGAACGCACATATTGACGTGGTGTACAAGAAACTCAATAGCTCTTACTACGCAATAAGTCGAGTCAAAGGTTCACTTCCTCTACAGTCTGTACTGAACATCTACTATAGCTTGGTCTACAGTCACTTAACATATAATGTTTTACTATGGGGAAACTCCCCAGATGTTGGTAGAGTTTTCATAATTCAGAAAAGAATAATTCGAATAATATTTAATATTTCTCCGCGATCATCCTGTAGGCCCACTTTTCGTCAAGATGCCATATTAACATTGGCTTCTATTTTTATGTTTAGATGTTTAGTGTATGTCAAGGAAAATGAGTTCAATATTACTAAACTTTCTAGCTTTCATGGCTATAATACCAGAAATAAGGAAACTCTTTATGGACCTGAGCAAAAACTCATAAGTATGAAATTTCTCCCATGTATCAGAGTATTAGAGTTTTCAACTATTTACCTCAAAGTATTCAGTCGTTTGATATTAGAAGGTTTAAGAAAGTAGTTAAGGCCTTATTGTTAAGAAAATGTTATTACAGTGTAAGCGACTATTTCTGTGATATTCTTAAAAGAAGCTGAAGTGTAATTTTTGTGACCTGTCCTATACATATGTACCTATATCTTAAAGGATTAATAAAATATTATTATTATTATTATATACATATATATATATATATATATATATATATATATATATATATATATATATATATATATATATATATATATATAATATCAGCGAAGAACAGCAAGGGTTCAGACACAACAGAACAACAGTTGACGCAATATTTATCCTGAGACAAATAGTTGACAAATAAATGGAATTCGGTAGGCCTTTGTAACTCTGCTTAGTGGACCTGACAAAAGCATTTGATAGAGTGAAGCTACCGGACGTTTTGAAAATTTTCCATAACATCGACACCTTATACATAAAAGTTATTGAAGAACTCAACAGGAACAACAAAACACACATGAGAACGCAGCACGGCTTGACTGAGGACGTACCCATACTATCAGGAATCCCCCAAGGTAACAGCCTAAGCCCTACCCTCTTCAAAGTGATCATGAATGAAATAATAAGTTGTGTCAATGAAACCCAGGGTGTATATAAAATGAGACATAGGGCACTGAAAATATTATGCTTCGCGGATGATGCCATATTAATGACCAAAAACGAAGACGATTTACAGCGACAACTACACCTACTCCAAAGGACAGCCGAAAAATTTAACATGATGATATCATCAGACAAAATAGAATCGATGGTTATCTCAAGGAAACCTACCAGATGCAAACTAGCCGTCAGTGACAAACCTATCAAACAAACTATGCGCTGCGCATACTCAGGGGTGGAAATGACCAGCTCAAAAACGTATATCAAGAAGTCCGAAATCAAACAAATAAGGCATTAAGAATATCTACAAAACCGCTGTGAGGCCAGTACTGACATACGCAGCGGAGACCCGAGCCGAAACATCAAGAACAAAGAGTCTGCTAAGAACTACAGAAATGAAAATTCTATGCACAATAAAGGGAGTAACACTACGAGATCAAATAAGAAGCACCGCAATATGGGAAGAACTCGGGATTCAGGACATCGTTCGTAGTGTGCGGTCAAGACGCCTACATTGGAGGGATCATGTGGACAGAATGGACAACGATCGATTGGCAGAGTGGGCAAAGAACGAAAAACCGAATACAAGACGCCCACCTGGCCGACCACCGAAAAGATGGTTAGCATCTTGGACGTATA
>JARQZK010003225.1:0-12500 GCA_030704885.1 Cynegetis impunctata | reverse complement strand
TAGTGAATATTGTTTTGATGTTTGTGTGTTTTTGAGAGATCTTGCGATCTTATATCTGTTACTCCTTTGATGTAAGGAAGAAATAATTTAGGTGTAGATTCTTGTTCAGTGGGATTGGAAGGTGGTAGAGGTGGGGTGATATTTTGTGTGTTTGCGTATGCTCTTGTCGATTTGATATGTGTTGTAACCGTTCCGTAATAATATATGTCTTAGAGTTTTTGAGTTCTGATTCACGGTGTTCGTCGTCAGATAGTCGAATGGAACGGTAGATTAGGGTATTAACTACAGAGTTAAGTTGAGAAGGATGGTGGTGAGACTGGGCATTCAGATAACGGTTTGTATGAGTGGGTTTACGATAAACTGAATAGGAGAAGCCTTGGGATGGAAGTTTTTTGATCATGACATCGAGGAATGGCAGAGACCCATCGTTTTCCACTTCCATTGTGAATTGGATACTTGGATGTATGCCATTCAAATGATTCAAGAAGTGGAGCAACGAGTCTTCGCCATGGGGCCAGATCGCAAAGACATCGTCTACATAACATAAACATGGAAAGTGTTTCTTTCCATCCTAGACACGAAACATCAAATATCCCCAGACAACCTATCCCTGATCAAACACTGCATGGCCAACACTTATTTCATCTTTCAAGGCAATTTCTTCAGACAAATCAAGGGAGCCCCAATGGGATCCCCTCTCTCCCCCATCATAGCCAACATTTTCATGGAACATTTAGAAACCCAAGCTCTCTCGTCATTCGACCTTAAACCATCATGCTGGCTACGTCTCAGAATTCAAAAACGTATATGAAAACCACTCCGGTACTTTCCACTGTTGACTTTCGTTTCAGTGCAATAATCTATCATTTTCTGGAAAAATAACGAACTCACGTTATAACAAAAAGAAGATTTCCTTACATTCGCACGAATATCAGTGTTCAGCGCTTTGCTCCATTGCTTTTAGGAAAATTAAGAGAGTTTTCCTCCAATAAAACAACCTTTCAAATGTTGAAATTTTCTAGCGTTCGTGCATGGTAGCATGCGAGTGGTAACAATGAATAACAATTGGAATACTATCTCAGGATCTCAGGAGGCTGATACGTGTACCTATATAGCTTTTCATTTTGTGAGTTATCGACAATTCATTCATGTAAAGCTGAATAGAAATGGAAGAGATTCATGAACTGATATCTATCCATTTCAAATTTTGTTACTCCATATGGAGGATCACTCTACATAAAATCCAATCAAATACATTTCGTTTGAGAATTCGACTACATCAATCGGATTTTTTCGCTGAATGGAAGTAAATCTAAACTAATATCAGAAGGTATAGTAGGTGAGTAATCCTTAAGGATTTATTATATAGGTATATATATATATATATTCATTTATATATATATATATATATATATATATATATATATATATATAGTATATATATATATATATATATATATATATATATATTATATATATATATATATATATATATATATTATATATATATATATATATATATATATATATATATATAGGGTGATTCATTGGGAAATGCGCATACAGTAAAGTTTAGATAGGGCACAACGAGTTGGTTCTAAATAATCTAAATTTCATGAGTCTATCGTTATTTGTAGCCAAGAGGGAGATTAAGTAAATTCGCCCAATTTAATGAACCATAAATTACGAACCAGTCAATACATTTTCGTATACTTACAATACTTACTCTAATAATTTAGTGACAAGTACTCACCATCGTAGGATCCGGTCATAATCCCTGATACCTTTCCGGCCACTCTCCCACCCACAGGCATTTTGGAGGTTTGAGATAATGCTGCTTCTAAGTTTACCAATGATATTGAAATTTCTTTGTATCTGAAAAAAAAGTTCTTATTATTTCTCTATGGACCTACAGTTTAACGCCGGTACCGAATGACTTATGGGCTTGTAAACAATGTACATTATCCAGGTACTTATTTTAATAGAACCACTGAAACTCATTGACTCACACAAACACCCATATTAAACCCAGAATTCGAACCCAGCACACCTGCTCCACAGACGATCATTCTACCTCTACTTCACAAGTCGTGTAATTAAAAATAATAAATTTAAATACGGTTAACACATATTAATTACTCAGGTGTAATAATCAGAAAGTATTAACTTTTTGTCATGAAATATATGACGTGGTGTAATAACTTGTTATTCGTTATGCCCATTAAAGTATGGGAAAATACAATGTCGGTCCTTCAACAGAAATTGAAGGCTGCTCATTTATTATTAAGAATTTAATCTCCTATGGCGAAAACTAGGTTTTTGAAATATATTAATTGATATTATGTTGTCTATTGCTATCTAGTTATTGCTTCTTCAACTTTTAGAAATAAACTACTCATTATTTCTTTTCAGAAGTGGTCTTATAATACATATAAAACTTGAACTGGAACCCCGATGCCATGAACAGAATTTTCTTTACGCTATTGATTGAGCCTGAATAGAAAAGTCTATGAAGTTCTTTTGTGAATTGCACGTGAAGCTCGTGATGCCATTTTCCGAATGATTGATCTGAAAATATTTAAACTGAAGATTTTCCACTAGGGTTGGTCTTTTTGTGAACATTTTACTATTTGCGTTTGATAACTGTGGATATAGGTACCTAACATTATTGTGATTATAGTTTATTATGATAGGTCAAATAACAGTTGAATTAAAAAACTGAAACTTAAATTTTCTTTTTCTTGATCTGAGGTTAAGATGATTTAATTTTCAAGAATTGTTGAATTATTTTCTGATTATTTGGATGAATGTCAAAGCAGCAATATAACAGTTGAGTGTTTAACGTTTCACTCGGAGGTTGTACATGAAAAATGTACGTTATTTATTGCTTCTGACATAATAGCAACATATAATATACTCAGACGGATGAATAACAGAAGAATGAATTTAACTATTTTAAAAAAATTATATTTTTGTTAGCGTTAAGTAACGTACGTTTCACCTTACCAAGGCTTTTTCAGGCAATGTCCAAAGGAGTCTTGGTGAAAAGGAAACCTACATAATTTTTGACGATTTCAAAATAGTTATTTATGTACCAAGTGCGTTATATAGATCCTAATGCCCGATGGGCGTTAGGATCTAGTAACGCACGTGGTGCATACAAGATTTTATTTTTCACATAAAAATTATTTTATTATTATGAAAAATCGATTTTAAAATCGGTTCATTGCTCATATACTTGTTTGCGAATACTTTTGTCATCATATTTAGTGAATGTCATTGCTGATTTCTTTGTGTTAGATATAGAAATAATGGAAATGAAAATGAATTTACCCAAGAATATCATAGAAAATGCAGTCAAAGCTGCGAATATTTCATTGCCGGAGAAATCCAGAGTCGTGTACGACAAGGATTATGAAGTATTTAATCAATGGAAGTTGCTTCAGTTGTCCTCGTACAATGAGTGGGCGTTATGATCCATAATTCCCGCTCATAACGCCCTAGGGCATAATGAGTGTATTTATAGCAACCGTATCTAATGTAAAATCAACAAATAATATACAAGTGAAAAATAAATAAATATTTCATTGTTTCCCTTCAAAATAATTCTCTTATGAAGTTCGGAAATTTGTTAATTCACGCAGAGTCAAATTAGTTGCACCTACGAGATCTAAGAAGATCGAAACAGCTGTATGAAGATTTTGAGTCGAGGTGACTTGAGGTTTAATATAATTCACAGTGGTATTGTGAATGTAGAATTCTCGTCGCGGAATACATATATTCCCTTGGGAAGTTTTTTGATAATTTTTTGAATTATTGAAGAATTTTCCTTCTTCACTTTATGTAATTTATTGAGTTGACCATGGTCAACTTGTATATTTTTCATGATTTGATTTTGAATATTGGCGTAAATCGCAACAAGTATTTACGTAGAGCACTCTCGTGAGTATGTCCAGAGTCTTTAAAAACGCTATGTAAGCGTGGTTTGGAATCAGATACGCCACATTTGCAGAGTAGACATTTCACGTCAGGAGGTATGTATTCTCGCGACGTGATTCTGCATTTTCAATATAAGCGTTGAATGGTTGGTTTCCAATATCCTTGGTAGAGGGCGCCCTGGGTTATTATCTAGATAGTAGTCATATGACGCTTTATATTGAACAACAATTAGATATTTGTTAATTCACTCCGAGTCTAATAAGCTGCACTGATGAGATCTAATAAGATCGAAACATCTGTATGCAGATTTTGAGTCGGGGTGACTTGACGTTTTTTATAATTCACCGTGGTATTGTGAATGTAGAATTCTGGTCGCGAAATACATATGACCAGCTCCCTTAGAAAGTTGTTTAATAATTTTTTTTATTACTGAAGAACTTTTTTTGTTCTCTTTATGTAATATTTTATGGGTGAATTGATAATTAACCTTTACATTACTATCGGTACTAATTTTCGTTAAACTATAGTCAACAATGTAGCAAAGACTGCGCTTTATACATTTCTTAAGTTTTCGATTTAGTTAGGAATAGAATAGCATTGTATGAGTTCACTTTACATCCACTAACTCTTTGAATGAATAGAAAGTTCCCACACGGACAAAATCACGGTGTTAGCTGAGTTCCTTAGTTTCCAACTTCTCCGGTTGTCCTGTATTAAATACGTTCTTTAGGTTGAACTGACAAAACAAGTTTCAAGTACGTTTTCGCCTCGCTATTGTCGAGCAATATTTATAAACTGAAAATAATGGTTGTTGTATAGATCATGATGCGTAAAGTTGAATGGGTAGTTGCATAATTTTTTTGTAGAGAATATAAAGTATGAACTATGAACATTCCTAAGAATTTGCTTAAACGGTATTAGGGGACTAGGATAGAATAAGTTTATTCCTACGCAATCCTACATATATCTCCTTTCGTTTGTTGGATATTTACTTTTTCTGAATATTTTCTTCTAGATGTTCACTTAAATAATAACAAACTATATACTCGACTATATAAAAATTAAGGAAAGGCATTAGTAATTCTGACTGAACTAACCCAAAAAAAAGTACCTCCAAAACTACTGTTTCTTCAACAATGTGAATTCTTCTGGTCTAAGAAAGGCCATGCAGAGCTCTGGAGGGCTTCACGACAACTCTATCACGGGCTCCTTCTCTATTATTCTCTATATCATTCTGTGAAACACACACACACACACACATATATATATATATATATATATATATATATATATATATATATATATATATATATATATATATAAAGATAATGAAATAAGAGCCTTTTTGAAGTATTATTAACTATACGGTATAGGAAAATATAAAGTTAAAAATAAGTGAAAACACGGAAAGGTATATTATAATAATAATAATAGTTCATTTCTACGTAGGGCTTTACAGCCCTACGCCTCAGACATAATAAAATCGTGTAAGATATATACAAGAACATTCACAAATATATACATGTAAATACTAATCTAACATCTGCCATATAAACAATAGCCAATTTTTCAAAATAGTATAAACAATAAAACAGCATCAATATGAACAAAATGAACAAAATATAGACATAAATAACAGTAAACACCATGTAGATGTAAAAATAAACGTACCAAACAATTTTGATTAATGTTTTAATTTACATGTCCTTAATATTCGTTTGGATTCGCACACATCCTTAATGGGAATGAATCGCATGTTGTTGCAGCATTTTATTGACAACTGCTATTTTATTCGGTTTCTTTTAGCAAATTATAGAAATGAATGTCACATTAAGCAATAGATAACCGCAATTATAAGACTTGAAATAACTAAGTATTGAATTGATCAAATTAATTGATTGAATAAACTTATAAGTATGTTTTTCATTCTAGCATTGCTGTCTCCTTGTAAAAGTTTCACAAATTCTCATGTTATCAATCAATTTATTTCATTTTCGGGTACCGGTCCCGGCTCTTTCGAGAACTGACCCACTACACTGGTTGGGTCTGAGCGTATCTGATCAATTGCGTCCGTCTGCAAAAGATATCTAAAATTGATCACAGCTCAATAAGTATATAGGATTTTTCACCCTGTTAAAGCTAGCTCAGCTACAGTGAAAACCTAATCAGTGTCTACGAACCTTTATTGATTTTGGAATGAAGTTCCTTATCCCACATTACACTCCAGACACTAGGAGAATTGAAGCTTTGTCTAAAAATGAGAAATAGTAAGCGTAATAATACAAAGAAGCTGTATTCTTGTTTGCGTGTTGTTAAGGGTTCTAAAAGGAGATCCTTTCAACTCGGGCGGCATGTTTAGTTCCAATGACAAATAAATTCAATATGTAAATCAAAAACTATGTAATATTTTTTTGAAATATATGAATATTCTAATATATATATATATATTGTTCAGAAAGATTTCCGCGGTCGGAAGTATTTGAAAAACTTGGTTCTCGGAATGAACCGCGTAAAAGATTTGGAAAATCTCGACGTTTCGGCTCCTTTTGCGAAGCCATCTTCAGGAGAATTAGAAGGAAAATAATTCAGATACGTTGACTCTGAAGAGTAGGCAGGTTTGAGACTTCAGAGTTGACAGGAAGCAGTACGGTTGGTGGAGTAGGCAGGTTGTGGACCACGGCAATCGTATTGTTTCCGATTCCTCCTAATTCGATTCGTGGAGTAGGCAGATTGGGGCCACGTATCGGAATTATTTTCTTTCTAATTATCGTGAGAATGGCTTCGAAAAGGGAGCCGAAACGTTGAGATTTTTCAAATCTTTTACGCGGTTCATTCCGAGAACCACGTTTTTCATATATATATATATATATATATATATAATATATATATATATATATATATATATATATATATATATATATATATATAATATAATTATATATATATAATATATATATATATATATATATATATATATATATATATATATATATATATATATATATATATATATATATATACTAGCTGACCCGGCAAACGTTGTTCTGCCATATAAATTATTTTTATCTATCTTTCTATCTATCTATCTAGATAGTTACCTATCATTATATCTATTTACATATCTCTCTATCAATTTATCTGACCCGGAAAACGATGTTCTACCATATAAATTATTTTTATCTATCTATCTTTTCATCTACCTGCCGATTTACCTCTATCTATCTAGATAGTTATCTATCTATCTATCTGACCCGACAAACGTTGTTTTAATTATTAAAAT
This sequence comes from Cynegetis impunctata, assembly GCA_030704885.1. Lineage (NCBI taxonomy): Eukaryota > Metazoa > Arthropoda > Insecta > Coleoptera > Coccinellidae > Cynegetis > Cynegetis impunctata. The sequence goes on along the minus strand of JARQZK010003225.1, from coordinate 5,281 downwards.
GGCTATTAAAAAATATGGGTCGTTGATAGAAGGGTGAGAATTTGGAGTTGTATATATTTTTTAATGCAACATCATAAAAAAATTTCGTCCAAAAAATATATAAAAATGTTTGTGGAGAACCACCCTGATCACTTATCACTTAGGGGCATGAAGAATATACTACGACCTATGTATTGTTATTTTCGATGGCCATCTTGCAATTCAAAGAAGAAAATCGCGATGGAAAAATTGTTGTTGATCGTAGGACGGTTAAAAAATTGAGAGTAATACGAATTTTTTTATTCTAAGTCATGACAAAATAAAAATAAGAATCTTGCCAAAAAAAAAAAAAGTTTATAATTAACAAATAAAATATAGGAATTGATCGTAGAGGGTTGAAAATTAAGGGTTGTATGTACTTTTGAATCCTGTATCATAAAAAAAATAGAACAGAACATTTTGTCTGAAAAATGAAAAAAAATTAAGGGGGATGAAAAATAGATTTTGTCCGATTCTCAGACCTAACCGATATGCAAACAAAATTTCATGAGAATCGGTCGAGCCATTTCGGAGGAATTCAACAAATAAAAAATAGGGGTTGATTGTAGAGGGTTGAAAATTTATGGTTGTATGTACTTTTGAATCCCGTATCATAAAAAAAATAGAACAGAAAATTTTGTCTGAAAAATAAAAATTAAAAATTAAGGGTTAGACCACCCTTAACATTTAGGGGGATGAAAAAAATAGATGTTGGAAAATTCTCAGACCTACCCGATATGCACGCCAAATTTCATGAGTATCGGTCGAGCCATTTCAGAGGAGTTTAACTTCTACCACCGTGACACGAGAATTTTATATATTATCGTATCAGGAGGTACGTGTTTGCGCGACAAATTGCTGCATTTTCAGTCTAAGCGGAGAATTGTTGGTTCCCAATATCTTTGGTGGGAGGGCGCTCTGAGTTGTTATCCAGCCAGTGTTACTGACCACGATTTGCATTGGGGAACAATTAGAAATTTGTTAATTCGCTCCGAGTCCAATAAGCTGCACTGATGAGATCTACTAAGACCGAAACAGCTGTATGCATATTTTGAGTCTGGTTGACTTGACAATTTCTATAATTCACCGTTCGATTGTGAATGCAGATTTTGCGTTGCGGAATACGTATAACCAGCTCCTTTGGAAAGTTGTTTGATAATTTTTTAAATTATCAAAGAATTTTCCTTGTTCAATTTATGTATTTTTTTAACTTCAACACCTTATATCTTGAAAACGAAACTTTTGCGGATCCATATTTTCATGAACTTTTCATCTAAGCATCAATCAAAGAATATTTCCTTGAAGTTAAGGAATACTTTATGATCACCCTGTACGTTTTCATGCTGACATTGCTATCAGAAATGTTACATTGAACATGACCTCATTAGAATATTGTTTTTTTTTCTACTAAATTCTTTGTTCTTCTGAAAAAAAATTATGTTTGCAACAGTTTTCATTTTATCTAGAAGTTATTCATAAATCCTAATTAAATAATTCTTAAGAAAAAAAATTGTCACCAAAGTTACAGTTAAAAGTTACATTTAATTTATCGACTAAATGTAACCTTTAACTGTAACTTTAGTGACAATAATTTTTCTTTCTCTCCATTGTAGTCCTTGAAAAAGGCTTTGTGAAGCCGAAACGTTGGAATAAAGGAATAAATGATGAAATAGCAAAGACAAATGAATATCCATTTTAGCTAAGCCACATTCCCAAGAAAAATTCAAAAATTGTCATATATATATATATATATATTTTTTTTTTTTCCGGTAAAGAACGAAAGTATCAAAATTTGGGTGAATTTCTGCAATCGCCGCTATTTTTATGAGATATTTCTAACTTTCATATAAATGTCCGTCCCGGTACATATTTACATCTACAGCGGTCTATATCACACCAAATGAGCTGAAATTTGGCAGAACAAAACAATCGAAATTTTGTTAAATTTTTCCAACATCCTTCATTTTTACGTAGATATTTCTTGATTTTTCGTAGTTTTTGAGAATTTTCCAAAGTCCACAGCTTCTGCAAATTGAGTTAGAGAGTTTAAACTGGGTAGGTAGATTAAGTTAATGTTGGGGAAGGGCCTTTGGGTAGTTTCAACATTTTTCCTCAGTCTCGCTGCCCCGCGAGGGGACCATTCCGTTCAAATCGCATCTCGACCTTGAGTTAAAGGGTTGAAGTTTGTTATACACATTACATTAATGTTGAAATATGATCCTTTGTGAGTTTCATCTCTATTACGTTTGAATTGCATCTCTATGTTGCACTTCGCGAATTTTTTCTTACAATAGAGGGAAGAAATTTGGTACGTGAATTGAGTTGATGTTGACAGGGGCGGCTATTTGAAGGCGGCTATGGAGGCTAAGCCGCCTCCTCAATAATATTCCGTGTATCACTACTATATTATATTGAAAAGCCCAGCATTCAGCATATTCATATTAATCAAAATCATATTATTTTATGCACCTACCTTCCTTTCAACCTACATTATATAATATAATTTATTAATTACGATAGAAGGTATTTACATTTACTGCTTACTGCAATTAATTCATTTCAAGATTTCATATCAACAGTGGCAATGAATATGCCTTATTCACTTTATTGAAATAGAAAAGACCGGTAAAAGCAACAACGATTGAAGCTAGCTGCTCGGTTCAAAAAGGATACATTAATTCTCACACAATGTCGACCAATCACAACTATAGGCTTTCGGGTAACATCGAGTGAATTCGTTGGACCGTTGTCACTAGTCGTGGACGAAAACAGTTTGTTTTGGTTTTAATTTATTTTGCTCGCGTATTGTTTCTAAATTGAGTTCGGTTACTGAAGTTAATTTTGAAAATTTCAATGGTGACTTAGTGGAATATTTGTTATGTCATAACTTTAGTGCACTAAGTTATGACGATAGAGTTTTAATAAAAACATTGCGACCTACCCCGGAATTAAACAATTTGGTGCAGCGTAACAAACAACAGAATCGCTCGCGGTTTTAAAATCAGAAATTATGAGAGACATTCTTGGCTAACCGGATCACAGGTAAAAAATAAATTATTTTGTTGGCAGTGTTTACTTTTTACTAGGGAAAATGTCTCTGTTTGTTTTATTTTAATCTATTTTTGGGAGGGTCATATTTTTCATGAAAAAACTCTCACCTCCCCGTTGAGGAGGTTCTTGCTGGGCAACAATTGATTAATTCCTCGAATAGGTAACAAATTCGTTAAGTAGGTAGGTAGGTACTTATTTTGTGAAAGAAAAAAAATTTGATGAATAGATGAATTGATTAATTGGCCAAGAAGAGTTTTTGCGAATATTGTAAATAGAAGTTGTAGTTCTCAAGGTAGACACTTGGAAGTGAAAACAATTTTTTTCGCAAAGAAATTAATATTTTATGGTGCTTGTTTTACTTTGATTTTCTTTAAATTATAAGGCGGTTGAACTTGAAATCCTAAAAATTTTCGCCTATGGTATATTTTTTAACACCTCTTGCAGCCTCCTTTAACCAACACCTCACGAGCCGCCACTGGATGTTGAGGTACGCTCCTTCGTTGGTTTCAACTTTTTTCTTCAAGCACGATGGACTCCGCTAATTTTTTGTTAATACAATAAAATATTTACTACTTCTCAATTAGGTTTGCTATTTAAACGTGATTTTTCGAAATATGATTTAATCCGTTAGAATCGCATCTCGACACAATGCATTTCGCGAGAAAAATACGACTTTATTGATGAAGTTCTTCTACTCACGAGTTTTTTATTCAGTTAACTTATTGATCATACTTTGGAACTCAAGAAAAATGAAAGTATTTCATTTGACAATTGGATCACTGTGATGATTGATTTTATTGGCTTCATGGAACAAACACTACGTATAGAATATCTTGAATCTAACATACTTTAAACGTAGAGCATGAAAAAATGCGAATGACAATAAGTCTCCTCCAAGTTATGCGAAATATCAGTTTTGAATGCCAAATATTCACTCACATCTATTCACAAAGGATATCAGGCTATCGTTTTAAAGCCACCAGAGATTGTTTACATTCCAGCTTTCGGTTTCTGGAGAGCTGTTATGTTCTAATTTAACTATAACATGATGGGGATGAGAGAAGCAGTTTCCCTAAGATTTCATATCTCTCAACATAAATTTTGTGTGGATCTTAATTTTGACGTACCACCATGAACATTTACATAAGACTCGTTGATAGAGATACCGATGAAAATAAAATTGAATTGATGAGGCCATTACATGTTTTTAATTCACAACAATATTATTATGAAAACACCTATCTGATTTTGAAGATTACTATGATTGAATCTATGACGCGGCGTTTCATCACACAGTTCTATCTGATGAAGCCTTCGTGTGTCGAAACGCGCATCATATATTCAATTACAGTAAACGTTGAAATCAAACATATATTTTGCTGATAATATAGAATTTCAATTAATCCAGATTAATAAGGACTTACACTGAGAAACCAAATGTCTATAAATGTCAGAGAATTGAAAAAATAATTCTCACATTGATTGCTTCAATAACCCTGCCATTGCAGTCTATTTTGATGATTATATTTAATTAGTCTAATCGAATGTTTAAGATTGAGAATAAGATTCTATCTGATCATATTTTCTGATCGACAGAGTTATCAGGCTAAGTATTAATGTTCATTTATTTGGGTGTTTGAGTATGTGTTTAATAGCATTTCTTATTTTAAAAAATATGTAAGAAGATTATCGAAATCATCAACCTGGTGAAAACTAACATTTACTGTTACTTCGTTTTATTTCTTCGTCTTATTCTTACTAATTATCTAGGAACTTCTATACTTAATAATTCAACCAGAACTGCTACCAGAAATACATTGTTGAATGAGTTCAATAAAGAGCTACTTATGAGTTCTACCTGACCATAGAGAAAATGAAATCCATGAATTTTGAAATATTGTGAAACATTTAATTTTAAAACTTTATTTTCCCTGTTCAATAATTCAAAGTATGAGCTAAAGTAATGGTTCTGATTGATTAAACGATTTGCATGAAGAAAATCTGATTTTTTATTATCATTATATATAAATTTATGAATGTCCTACTATTTTTACAACAACCCTAATTATGTCTGTGGAATTAAACCAATATTCAAAATTTCTGTACACAACAGCCTAATTTATTATATCTGTAGAATTTAATCAATATTTAATATTTCTGTATATTCTGAAAATATAACATTTTTCACAACAACCGTAACTTATAAATATTT
>JARQZK010003224.1:17500-24787 GCA_030704885.1 Cynegetis impunctata | reverse complement strand
TTGCTAAATTGTTTTCTCGTAATGAAGCATCTGACATAAATGCTATCTACAGGAATGAGTCGGATAAATAACGAAGATTTTAGCAATATAAAAAATAAACATACGCCGTTATTTGCACAAATCGAATATGTTAGAACCTAGAATCGGAGTGAGACTCTATCCGCATCAAACAACTCATCTACGATAGCATCTACGACGACGATTATCCAAGACATCTGAGATGCCCATCAAGTATCAAACAAGCCATATAAGATGAGGTAGGCTTGTTGATTATATCTCTTATAGTGTCAGTATTTTACACCGAATGGAATAGTCACGAAGATAGTAAATTGGAATTTTATTAACTAATTGCTAACGTGTCTATGTAAATTGTATTTTTGAGCACATTACACTCTAGTCTAGACATTCGGCGAATGAGAGCTAGGCCAAAAATTGTGTCCGCCACGACTATCACGACAGCTTTGCTAGGCGTTCATTGCTTCAGATGTATTCGTATGAGTTTAGCAAGGCGTGTGATAATACTTATAACCTGTGTTATTCGTTTAATTACTCTCAAACGTTGATATTTAATTAATAAATAGTCTAGTCAATAAGTGCTTTATTGTTCAACTTTTTTCAGCAGCCTCGGAAAAATATAAGCAATGTGTCATTCGATTAGGAATATCATATAGATGTTTCTTGAAAAAAATATAGTTCCGCTCGCGAAAATTGTGAAAGTTATTAACAATAATATACTGAAAGAAAAAAAAAAGATTTGGTTATTTGAAAATATCGCAAAAACTGAGGTGTGATATCTGAAAAGAAGGTTCTAAAATAAGAGAAAATTTCCCTGAAGAAAGTTTCAACTCCCTGAACTGTAGGATCAATAGTCATAATTTTCTCAGAGGGGTACAAATACGACCATTTAGGACACTTTAACAATAAACATTATTTAACCATATTGAAATATGAAAATGAAGCAATTAAAAAATTCAGACACTTATTGAAAGGTGAATGAACAATAATTCGACGGCAAAATTTTATTTATCGCGAATCTTCAATCAGTTATGCAATAGTTAATTAACAATTTTTTCGTGCTTGAACATGAAAATTACAAGTGTGGTTCGTAACTGTTCAACTATAAATCTGAGATTTTTTTTCAGTCTTGGAGCTAATTCTGAAAGGATTAAGAATAGATCCCCGTTGAAAAAAATACAAAATATTAATTCTTCAGTTGCATGAAAATGTTTTTTCTCAATGTTCATATCCTATGGTTCAAAAAAATGTTATAAACAAATGCGTTATTTATAAGAGAATTAAGAAAAAATGTTTTATGATAAATTAAAGTTTCAAATTTTGCAACTACGAACATTAATAGAAAACTGAAAATTTTTTTCAATGGATTGTTTTTGTTTGATTGCGTAGGTGGCCGTGAATTCAAATTTGAATATTATTTTCAAATTCAAGCAACTTTTTTAAATGAACTTCTTTAATAATGTCGAAAATAAGAGTAGTTTATTGATCCAAATTACTATTTTTTGTTATCCCTTGTAATCCGTTCAGAAATTTAGAATTATGTGTGTACCAATATATATTATTATATATATATATATATATTAATATATATATATATATGTGTACAAATATATATATATATATATATATATATATATAAAATATATATGATATATATATATATATATATATATCAGGGGCGGCTAGTCAAAGGCAGCTAAGCCTCCTCAATAATATTCCGTGTATCACTAATATATATATAGTATATATATATATATATATATATATATATATATATATATTATATCGAATAGTCAGCATTCAGCATATTCATATTAATCAAAATCATAATATATTATGCACCTACCTTCCTTTCAACCTACATTATATAATATAATTTATAAATTAAGATAGAAGGTATTTACATTTACTGCATTTCATTCATTTTCAAGATTTGTGGCAACGCTGCGGAAAGCTTAGAAAGGTATATTCTCAACGTTCATTATGCCTGCCACAGAAAGCAAACTCACACCACTCAAAAAACACAAATACTCCGACATGAATACTTCATTGAAATAGAAAACCAAAACACATGTACATGGCAACACCGATAAAGTCCAGTCTTATAAAATGTCCACTCACAACTATAGAATCTCCCTGACATCGAGTAAAGTCGTTGATTGAATCGTAGTATGATCCTAATTCGTACTGTCTGAATAATGGACGCCGGAATCAGCTCGCGTTACGCGTATTGTTTTAAAATCAGTTTGATTACTGAAATTAATTTTCAAAAAATTTCAATGGTGACTTAGTGGAATATTTGTTATCCCATAACTTTAGTGCCCTAAGTTATGAGGATAAAGTTTTAATAGAAACAAAAAAACCTACCCCCTGAATTAAACAATTTGGTGCAGCGTAACAGAAAACAAAACCGCGGTTTTAATACATTATGAGAGACATCCTTGCCTAACCGGATCACAGGTAAAAAATAAATTATTTTGTTAGGCAGTGTTTACTTTTTACTAGTGAAAATGTCTCTGTTTGGGGCCGCTTGGGATTTGAGGATTTAATTCTATACCTAGTTGAAAGTGAGGAATTTTTCACGATAAAGTAACTTTAAATACAGCACGTGGATTAATATCTTACTTACAAGATAAGGAATTTATATATTTTTAAACATCTTTAAATTAATTTTTTGAACAAACAGAAATAGTTTTTCAAATTTTACAGCACAAGTTTTTCAGATGTAATTTACTCACGAAATCGGCTCAAGTTTCTTTTGGAAAAAATTTCAGAATTTCGTGCAGAAAGTTTATTTTAAAAAACTATTTTCTGTATTTCAAACTACTGATGATACGACTCAATTTAGCCCAAAACGAAAGAAAATTCAGTTACGCAGATATGGAGCTTCACTATAAGCAAATATTTTATATGAAATTTTGGATACTATTAGGGGTCAAATAGAAATAAGGTTCTCTGATTTGAAAGAACTGCATTTCTTCGACTTACTCAATAAAAATTTGTTTACCGGATTTTCGGCTAATTTTCCAGATAACCTTTTGGAAAATTTATGTCAAAAATACAACTTTTTTTGATAAGGTGGCTATAAAAAAGTGAACTGTGTGTTGTTTATAATGACAATGAAATTTTGGGGCAAAATGAAAATCATGTGAGGACTATTAAATATCTTTTTGATAATGATTTGAATCAAGAATTACCCAAGTTTATAAACTCTCATGTCTAATTGTTTCTATCTCGGTGACATCAGCTTCCGTAGAGCGCTCGTTTTCCACTCTTAAGAGAATTAAAAACTTATTTACGAAATTCAATAAGCCAGGATCGTTTGAAAAATATTAGTTTGTTGTCTATTGGAAAGGAATTGGTAAAACTTTTTGGCGAAAGACAAAAAATTTTTATGAGGATATTATAGATCATTTTGCTAACGTTAAAGATCGCAGAATCCCGCTAATCTTCAAAAATATATAATAAACTTTTTATTTGCTCTCACCAGCTGTTAAAAAATTCGTTAAGTAGGTAGGTAGGTACCTATTATGTGAAAGAAAAAACTTGATGAATAGATGAATTGATTAATTGGCTGAGAAGAATTTTTGTGAATATTGTAAATAGGAGTTGTAGGTCTCAAGGTAGACACTCGAAAGTGAAAACAAATTAATAGCTTAGGGTGCTTGTTTTACTTTGATTTTCTTTAAATTATATTGACCTTGAAATCCTAAAAATTTTCGCCTATGGTGTATTTTAACACCTCTTGTTGCCTCCTCAAACCAAAACCTCACGAGCCGCCACAGATATATATATATATATATATATATATATATATATATATATATATATATATAATATATTACTTATATATAAATACATACATATATTGATACACGTATGTAAGCCTTCTTTTCAATTAGCACTGTGATATAACTTGAACATATTTCAAGGGATTGTATAGATAGTACTTTAAAATATCGAAATATATACATAAGAACATGTTAAATTATCACGTAGTAACGACGGATCCCATCAACTATATACATAATTGAACATTTGAGAAAATTTTTGGGATGTCAATAAAATGAATTTTCAAAAATCAGACATCACGAGATATAAAAAAATACAATTAATAAATCACACGTTATTGAATTCTTATTAGATATTAATGAGGTAAATGTACCTGTATTTTTCCGATGCCATCTTCGCACCACATACTAAACTGACGAAAATATTAGTTTTCAGAAACTTGTTAATCGCACAAAAATGATTGAGACTAGAAATTTGATTTCGTAATAGATAATAATGACAAGTACGATTCACACTGAATTACACTTTCGTAAATTGTGGAGTTCAGATGATATTTCACAGATAAACCTCAAAATTCGAGACAGTCAGTCACACCGCTCGCAAACGAATTCACACTAAGTTAGTTCTGTCCTGTAAGTTCGGTACCTATTCTATTTTGCTCGGTCAGGAAGTGAATACTCACAATTCAGAACTGTCTATGTTACACGACTGTCGGGAACTGGCACCTCTACCTATAGGCCGGCTGGCTTTTAGTATTATGAACGGATTTGCTAACTAAAAGTTTTGTAAACAAAACGGATAAATATATCACTTCAAATGCAGATGCTGCCAGTTAAAATTCTCGAAGTTTATCAAAAATATAAACGTAGTTAGTTTGAAAATAGGTTAAACGCTTGTGACTGAGAATTTTCTATTTTCTCATATGATAATAATCATGATAAAGAATCATTATTTTAATGAAAAAATTAAAAAACATTTCGAATTTATTGTCTTATACTGATTTTTTATTGAACATTAAAATAACAAACTCTTAAATCAATTCATTTTAAAATATTTTTTCTTCGGATAGCGTAATGATGTTTAAAAAGTTTTTCCCATCATTAAAAAATTTTTCTGTGTTTCTTTTTCGACTTCTGCAGAAATATAGTTTTAGATATTATGTTTAGTATATTCTGAATTAAGATATCATTCGGGGGGTAATATTTGTATTTATGTTTTAATAAATTTACGCTTCTTTTCATAGTGTAAGTAGGTATATTATAATGTAATATCATTTATACAATAATAATCTTAATTTATTTACCGACTTTCATCTGATAATTATTATTTATGTTGGTTTGGTGCCATATAATCTTTTGTGAAGCTTAAAGGAAATTGAAGTAAAACTTTAAAATTAAGATTCTAATGATAACTTTTTGATGACTACAAAAAAATTACAATGTTGGAAAATAAGTCACATTGACATTCTCTTCATATTTCAGATGAATATTTTGAATGCCATTGTGTCATCACATAAAAATTGAAAAATTCATATATATATATATATATATATATATATATATATATATATATATATATATATATATATATAATATATAATATATAATATATAATATATAATATATAATATATAATATATGATATAGAATATAAAAAATAAAATATATAATATATAATATATAAAATATAATATATGATATATGATATATAAAATATAATATATAATATATAATATATAATATATAATATATAATATATAATATATAATATATAATATATAATATATAGTATATAGTATATAGTATATAATATATAGTATATAGTATATAGTATAATATAGAATATATAATATAAAATATATATATATATAATATATATATATATATATATATATATATATATATATATATATATATATATATATAATAATATATAATATTATATATATAATATATATATTAATATATATATATATATATATATATATATATATATATATATATATAAATATATATATATATATTAATATATATATATATATATATATATATATATATATATATATATATATTATATATATATATATATAGAAAATTTTTAAAAACCTTCATTAATTAAGAATCTGACAATTTCATGAACAAGTGTATGATTTAACTTTGATTTATTAAAATAATATTATTTTTCTATTCAAATATCTCAATATTCTTCAGAATGTGCCGATAAATTGATGATTCAAGTGGAACTTAAGCAAGTGTGTTCTCACCTTGATCATATAAAATATTCATTGAATTTGTACTTAACACTTATGAAATGTGCAGGATTCGAACTCAAAACCTTAAGACTGCAATATCATAATGCATGTTTAACCTACTTAAATAATAGTCGCAACTGGGCAGATTTTACGTTGCTTCTTTGCGAATAATTTCGGAGATTATGCTGAACCTGTTTGGATGGAATTCAGCTTTCAGTACTTTCAACTTAGGTCATAGTGGAATGATATCTGATAACGGTTCAGCAATTTCAAGAGAAGATAACTATACACACATGTGAAATGCTTACAGTTAAAATCTGTTACAGTTTTCAGTTTTCTATATATATATATATATATATATTATATATATATATATATATATATATATAATATATATATATATATATATATATAGATATATATATATAATATATATATATAGTATATATATTAATATATAGATATAATATATATATATATATATATATATATATATATATATATATACTATATATATATAGTACTATTATATATATATATATAATATATATATATATATATATATATATATATATATATATATATATATATATATTCTCTACTTGACATTTCTAATAGTATGCTACATATTAATAAAAAACATTTCAGAAGGACGGAAATAGATCGGGCTTAGTGGGAAAACAATTTTCATTTTCATGATCGCTTATCTGAACAAAAGTTAAAATATATATAATGGGTGTCAATTCTGATCACCGAAACGATAGGGTACACGATCAGGAAATGTCTCTTGAAGTAATTCAATTGTTTCACGGGATGTAAGGCATGTGGAACCATCTTGTTGAAACCACATGTCGTACACTTCAATATTTTCCGATTTAGGAAGGAATAACTCTCTTATAATCTTGCGATATCGAACACCAGTAACAGTTACTGCTTGGCCAGCCTCATTTTCATAAAAAAGGTCCAATGATTCCTCCAGCCCAAAATCCACACCACACAGTGACACGTTGAGGATGCATCTTTTTTTCGATAACAACATGTGGGTTTTCTGAAGCTCAAATCCGGCAATTTTGACGCATTAACGAAGCCATCAAAGGTGAAAATGAGCTTCATAGCTTGGAATAATTTTACTCGAAAATGAGGAGATACTTGCTTCTGTTCAATAAACCATTCAACGAACTCTCTTAGCTGTGCATGGGTCATTAGGATTCAGTTCTTGAGTCAATATA